>JAHRHZ010000012.1:2813276-2848162 GCA_024137785.1 Ginglymostoma cirratum
TGACGCTGCTTGGCCTGCTGTGTTCATCCAGCTCCACACCTTGTTATCTTGGATTCTCCAGCATCTGCAGTACCTATTATCTATGTTTATTTTGACATATGTTTTGAAACCTTTCAAATTGTGTTATATTTAAATGTCTTGGTTTGGTTCATTTTATTGTTTTTTATGTGTAACAAACTTGTCTTTATTGTTAAAACCAAGTCTGCAGTTTTGTATGTTTACGTTTCAGTGAATGACCACCAAGCGTGCAGCTCCAACGATTATCAAGAAGCTTAACAACAGCATCCAGGACAAAGCAGCCCACTTAATTGGCACCAAACCCACATACATTTATTCCTTTCCATTACTGACTCATGGTAGAAGCAGTGCGTACTATCTACAAAATTTACTGCAGAAATTCACCAAAGATCCTTAGACAGTACCTTCCAAATCCATGACCACTTCCATCTTAAACGACAAGGGCAACAGATATATGGTAACCACCTGTAATGAACATCAAGGCTCCTTAGGTAGTTACTTCCAAACCCAGAACCACCACCATTTGGAAGGACAAGGCTGGCAGATATATAGGAACACCACCACCTGCACGTTTCCCTTCACATGCCATTGTGACTTTGAAATATACCACTGTTCCTTCAGTGTCGCTGGATCAACATCCTGGAATTCCCTCCCTAACGGCATAGTGGGTCTGCCTACAGTACATGGACTGCAGTAGTTGAAGAAAGCAGCTCATCACCACCTTCTCAAGGGCAACAAGAAATGTGCAATAAATAGCGACTCAGTAAGTGATGCCCACATCCTATATGTCAATAGTGCACTGTGGTGTGATACTATTACCTCTGCTGGGGGAGTCCAGATCAAGAGGATGAGATTTCAAAACTAGAGCTCGACTATTTATACCTGTATCAGGAAATATATTTTCAGACAAAGGCTGTTGGAAATCTCCTAAGAATTCTGGTGAGGGAAATTTCAACACAGAGATTAATACAACTTTGTTAGACAAGTCTATTAAAAATTTCAGAACCAAGGTGGTTAAGTCTATTAAAAATTTCAGAACCAAGGAGTTGGGATGAAGATTAGCCACGATCTTAACAAATGTAGAACTTTGAAATATAGTCCCTGCTTTCATGCAGCATAGACCACAACAAATTTGCAAACAGGAGGATCCCATCACTTCATTAATGAATTCACGTGATAAGATGCTTTGGTGATGTTGCTTCCTGGATAAATATTGACTAGAACATCAAGGATAATTCCTTTATTTTTCTTCAAAATACTGCTGTGGTACATGTACATGTATCTGAAAGGAGAGAAAGGGCCTTTGTTTAATGTCTCTTTGGAAAGATGGTAGCTCCAACACTGCAGCACTCTGTTAGTACTGCATTGCAGGTAGATTTTACACATGAATCTCTCGACTGAGATTGAGCTCATAACCTTCTTGTTCGAGATACTGACACATTTCCCTTAGCAGCTTAGGAAAGGGCAAAGATCAGTATGGACAGTCGCTTGACGAAATTTTCATTTATTCTAATTCAGACCTTCCCCTGTGGTCAATAGGTCAGCAGAATTGATTGAAAGATAGCTATAAACAGGAAATGCAGGTAGGTGAAACAGATGTTTTGTATACTAGTAGAATAGGAATAGTGGAAGGAGGCCTTTTGTCACATCATGCCTACTCTGGTTCTGTAACCTAGTGTCACTCTTTTGCCTTTTGCCTTTATCCCTGCACTTCATTTCTATTCAAATAATCATCCAACGCCCCTCTTGAATACCTCAATTGAAGTTGCCTCTACCACATTGCCAGGCAGTGTATTCCATACCTTAACTACTCACTGTGTGAAGAGTTTTTCTGACATTACCCTTGCTTCATTTGCACATCAGT
The DNA here is from genome assembly GCA_024137785.1 of Ginglymostoma cirratum. NCBI lineage: Eukaryota > Metazoa > Chordata > Chondrichthyes > Orectolobiformes > Ginglymostomatidae > Ginglymostoma > Ginglymostoma cirratum. The sequence continues at coordinate 2,815,159 of JAHRHZ010000012.1, forward strand.
TTAAATCTATGCCTTCTCATTCTTGATCCTTTTGCCAATGGGGATAGCTTTTTCCTGTCTGCTGTATCCAGCCTGCTCATGATTCTGAAAATGCCTATCCAGTCTCCTCCCAGCTTTCTTCTCTCCAAAGAGATTAGTCCCAACATCTTCAGTTTATCTTCATAACTGAAGTTTGTTGTTCCTAGAAGCATTCTTACAAACTGTTTCTGCACTGTCTCCAATGCAGTAACATCTTTCCTATAATGTGGTGCCCACAAGTGTACGCAGTACTTCAGCTGGGTCATAATAATTGTCTTGTATAAGTTCAACATTATATTAAGTGTTTCTATAAATACAACCCAGTGTCTTATTTTCTTAGTCTTCCCTGTACTGATTGTGCATCTTATGTGATCTATGCACTCTATCACCTTGATCCTTTTCTCTCTCAGCCACTTACAGTATTGTTCCATGTATTATCAAACTGATTCTATCTAACCATCTGAATAATTTAAATCTCATTTGCCATTGTTCCTGGAAACACTCAAAACATTCACTGACTCTTTGAGACAATATTGGTGAATGGTTAATGTGCAGCTAATGGCAACAGGTCTCTTTGAATTGCTGGAAGTGGAAGAAACTCTAGCTCAGCAGCGGCAGTCGTAAGAGTATGAGCCAGGGAGCAGCCAGGAAGGTAAGGTTTCTGTATAAAAAACTTGCCTTGTGAATAGGCGGAGTGAAAGCTGAGCAGGAGCAAACATGGACATGGGGACTGCTGGGTAAGTGAACTAATATATTTGGGCAGTGGCTAAACCTGAAACACGACATGTGTAGTGTCTCCCACCCATCGTCCTTTAACCAAAAAAAAGACTAAATGTAGGGGGGTTGGTAAGGTGAGCTTTTTTTTCTTTCTCTTTATCTCTTTTGGCAATTTAGAGCAGAGGGGATAGAAACTAGGGCAGTTGCATACTCCTCTTGTAGGATGTGGGAGGTAAGGGTAACTACTAGTGTCCCTGCTGACTTAGCCTGCAAGAAGTGCTCCCAATTCCAGCTCCTCACAAACCGCGTTAGGGAACTGGAGCTCGAGCTGGATGAACTCTGGATCATTCGGGAGGCTAAGGGGATGATAGAGAGGAGTGATAGGGAGGTAGTCACACCCAAGTTACAGGATAAAGGTAGTTGGGTGACTGTCAGGAGAGGGAAAGGGAATAGGCAGACAGAGCAGGAATCCCCTGTGGCTGTTCCCCTCAATAATAAGTATACCGCTGTGGATACTTTTGGAGGGAGTGACCTACCAGGGGAAAGCCATAGCGGCCAGGTGTCTGGCACTGACCCTGGCTGTGTGGCTCAGAAGGGAATGGGGAGAATAAGAGAGCGATAGTAATAGGAGATTCAATGGTTAGGGGAACACACAGGAGATTCTGTGATCACAAACGAGACTCCCGGATGGTATGTTGCCTCCTGGGTGCCAGGGTCAGGGATGTCTTGGATTGAGTCTACAGGATTCTGAAGGGGGAGGGTGAGCAACCAGAAGTCGTGGTACACGTTGGTACCAATGAATAACTAGGAAAAGGGATGAGGACCTGAAAAGTGAATATAGGGAGTTAGATTGGAACCTAAAAGGCAGGACGAGCAGAGTAGTAATCTCAGGATTACTACCGGTACCATGGGCTAGTGAGGCTAGGAATAAAGACCGAGTGCAGCTGAACATGTGGCTATAGAGCTGGTGTAGGAGGGAGGGCTTTAGATATGTGGATCATTGGGATACCTTCTGGGGAAGGTGGGACCTGTACAAGAAGGACGGGTTGCACCTGAACAGGACGGGCACCAATATCTTGGGCAGGAGGTTTGTTAGACCTCTTCGGGAGGGTTTAAACTAGTTTGGCAGGGGGGTGGGAACCAGAGCTATGGATCAGAGGATGGGGTAGCTGAAGTACAGGTAGATACAGCATGCAAAGAGTCTGTGAGGAAGGACAGACAGTTGATAGGGTAAATTTGCAGTCAGTGTGACAGGTTGAAGTGTGTCGATTTTAACACAAGAAGTGTCAGGAATAAGGGTGATGAACTTAGAGCATGGATCAATACTTGGAGCTACAATGTTGTGGCCATTACGGAGACTTGGATATCCAGGGGCAGGAATGGTTGCTGGATGTTCCAGGGTTTAGGTGTTTCAAAAGAAAAAGGGAGGTAAAAGAGGTGGGGGAGTGGCGTTGCTAGTCAGGGATGATATCACAGCTGCAGAAAGGGAGGTTGACGAGGAGAGTTTGGCTACTGAGTCAGTATGAGTGGAAGTCAGAAACGGAAAGGAGCAGTCACTTTATTGGGAGTTTTCTATAGACTCCTCCCCGACCCCGGCACCGCCGAATAGCAACAGAGACACTGAGAAACAGATTGGGAAGCAGATTTGTGAAAGGTGCAGAAGTAATAGGGTTGTTGTCATGCGTGACTTCAACTTCTCTAATATCGACTGGAACCTCCTAAGTGCAAATAGATTTTGTCAGGTGTGTCCAGGAAGGATTCTTACTCAATATGTAGGTAGGCCGACTAGAGGCGAGGCCATATCGGATTTGGTGCTTGGCAACGAACCAGGCCAGGTGTCAGATCTCTTGGTGGGAGAGCATTTCAGTGGTAGTGATCACAACTCCCCCGAGAGGGATAGGAGCAGATTGTATGGGAAAATATTTAATTGGGGGAGGGGGAATTACAATGCTATTAGGCAGGAACTGCAGAGCATAACTTGGGAACAGATGTTCTCAGGGAAATGAACAACAGAAATGTGGAGGTTGTTTAGGGAGCACTTGCTACAAGTGTTGAATAGGTTTGTCCCACTGAGGCAAGGAAGCGATGGTAAGGTGAAGAAGCCTTGGATGACAAGACATGTGGAACATCTAGTCAAGAGGAAGAAGAAAGCTTACTTAAAGCTGAGGAAGCAAGGATCAGACAGGCTCTACAGAGTTACAAAGTAGCCAGGAAGGAACTGATGAATGGACTTAGGAGAGCTAAAAGGGGGCGTGAAAAAACCTTGGCGGGTAGGATTAAGGAAAACCCCAAGGCATTCTATATTTATGTGAGGAACAAGAGGATGGCCAGAGTGAGGGTAGGGCTGATCAGGGACAGTGGAGGGAACTTGTGCCTGGAGTCGGAGGAGGTAGGGGAGGTCCTTAATGAATACTTTGCTTCAGTATACACCAGTGAGAGCTACCTTGACGATTGTGAGGACAGTGTGAAACAAGCTCATATGCTCAAACTGGTTGACATTAGGAAGTAGGATGTGCGAGAAGTTTTGAAAAACATGACAGATAAGTCCTCTGGCCAGATGGGATATACCCAAGGTTACTACAGGAAGCGAGGGAAGAGATTGCTGCCCCTTTGGCGATGATCTTTGCATCCTCACTGTCCATCTGGAGTAGTACCAGATGACTAGAGGGTAGCAAATGTTATTCCCTTGTTCAAGAAAGGGAAAGGGATAATCCTGGGAATTACAGACCAGTCAGTCTTCTGTGGTGGGCAAATCATTGGAGAGGATTCTGAGAGATAGTATTTATGATTATTTGGAAAAGCATCGTTTGATTAGAAATAGTCAGCATGGCTTTGTGAGGGATGGGTCATGTCTAATAAGCCTTATTGAATTCTTTGAGGATAGGACAAAACACTGATGAAGGTAGACCAGTGGATGTGGTGTGTAAGGATTTTAGCAAGACATTTGATAAGGTTCCCCATGGTAGGCTCATTCAGAAAGTAAGGAGGCATGGGATTCAGGGAAATCTGGCTGTCTGGATACAGAATTGGCTGTCCAGTAGAAGACAGAGGGTGGTGGTAAATGGGAAATATTCAGCTTGGAGCTCGATGACCAGTGGTGTTCCACAGGGATCTGTTCTGCGACCTCTGTTCTTTGTGATCTTTATAAGTGACTTTGATGAGGAAGTGGAAGGGTGGGTTAGTAAGTTTGCTGATGACACAAAGATTGGTGGAGTTGTGGATAGTGTAGAGGGCTGTTGTAGGTTGCAGTGGGACATTGTCAGGATGCAGAGCTGGGCAAAGAAGTGGCAGATGGAATTCATCCTGGAAAAGTGTGAAATGATTCATTTTGGAAGGTTGAATTTGAATGCAGAATACAGGGTTAATAGTAGGATTCTTGGCAGTGTGGAGGAACAGAGTGATCTTGGGGTCCACATCCATAGATCCGTCAAAGTTGCCATCCAAGTTGGTAGGGTTGTTAAGAAGGCATATGATGTGTTGGATTTCATTGGCAGGGGGATTGAGTTCAAGAGCTGCAAAGTTATGCTGTAGCTCTATAAAACCCTGGTTAGACCTCACCTGGAATATTATGTTCAGTTGTGATCACCTCATTATAGGGAGGATGTGGAAGCTTTAGAGAGGGTGCAGAGGAGATTTACCAGGATGCTGCCTGGAATGGAGGGCAGGTCTTATGAGGAAAGGTTGAGGGCGCTAGACTTTTTTCATTGGAGCGAAGAAGGATGGAAGGTGACTTGATAGAGGTATACAAGATGATGACAGGCATAGATAGAGTGAATAGCCAGAGACTTTTTTCCCAAGGCAGAAATGACTAACATGAGGAGGCATAATTTTAAGGTGATTGGAGGAAGGTATAGGGCAGATGTCAGACATATGTACTTTACACAGAGAATGGTGGATGCATGGAATGCACTGCCAGCGGTGGTAGTAGAGTCATATACATTAAGGACATTTCAGTGACTCTTGGATAGACACATGGATGATAGTAAAATGTAGGGTATGCAGGTTAGTTTGATCTTAGAGTAGGATAATAAGTTGGCACAACATCGTGGGCTGAAGGGCCTGTACTATGCTGTACTGTTCTATGTTCTAAACATGATGTTTGGAAATGGTTTCACATGAGATGACGGGGAGTGATCCATTAAAATGGATAAAAGGACTGAGGTGATATTGTCCACAGATTGTTCACAATGAAGGGAAAGGGAGAGTCCTAAAATCGTTCTGAAGCAAGGGGAAGAGGTGATGGCAGATTTCTAGGACATGTGATGAGCAAATTCAATACCTCATCATAGGAGCAGCTCCTATGCTGCTGCTTGGCCTGCTGTGTTCATCCAGCTCCACACCTTGTTATCTCAATAAAACAAGCATTATTGTTTTCAATGAAAGATCTTACATTTAAAAATCTTTGATAGATTTGAATGTTAACTTGGTGAAATTTTATACATAACATTGAAAATTACTATTAAAAGGAGTGTTTTATTTAGTGCCTGTTCCGCCACCTGAATAGCCCAATTTTGAATAACTGAAAATGATTGCTAGAGATTACATAGAGCCATTTTTGCTAGTTGCGTTGGTGTACGTCTACCAGTTTCTTCGAAAAATTTAAACTTCACAAATGATCAATTCCATCTGTGATGTGGGCAATGGTCTGGATATGCCCAAATTCCAGTGAGCTGTCACAAAGACTCAGTTTGAGCTTGATGAAAATTATGTTGGAATTCTGTGATCTTCTTCCACTGGTTTGACTGTTTGGTAAATGTTTTTCAAAAGTGCAGAGCCTGAAAGGCATGATGTTTGAGATAGAGTGTGTCACAAAATGATATGACTGAAAATAAATCTATTGTAGTTGTATTGGTTAATATGGTATTTCTTAGAGCACAATACTAGTCATTGAGTCTCAAAAGAGCATTTGACCTTGGACTGCATCACATGCAGGGCCGTTCATGCACGATCTAACAGGTCCATGGCAACCTTCACAGTCGTGATCTAGCACTTTATCCCAGTTGCAAAAAAATAATTTTCTGAGCCTTGAATCTCTTTACCCCTGTCCTACATAACCCTATGTCATATCCATGCAAATCCATGTCACCTAATTCCGCATCCACTTCCTTGGATCCTCATATCCTTCATGCTTATCCATACCCCTCTACCAACCCCCATGGCCCATCATAGACCCTGTACCAAATTATTCCCCTCCAACAAACACCCCTATTATACCATGCCATCCGTGTCCCTCCTCCCTTGCGGTCATTGTGCCAACTCAATGAATATCCAGATTGTACAGACCTCAGGACTCACGCTGCGAGGAAATTAAATAATGGTCTACGTATCTATTGATGAATTCACTAGTTTAAAAACCATAGTGTTATTGATCAAAATCCACTTGCTACATTTAAATTCCTTCAACTATTTACCCCGATAATAACAAGCAATCTCACCTGTCTGGAGGAAAGCCCAGCACTGGAAGAAGGTAAACGTCCTTCTCCATTTCACCAATGTAGGTGGCACTACCTTGTCTCCTATATCTCACACTCACTATTTTGCTGTTACTTCATTCATCTCTCACCAAGGCTGAAGCTTTACAACTCTTACTGTTGCCTGTTCCCCACTCACTATCACCTACCCTAACTCCAGAGAACAATAACTTTCCATAACCTCTGCCGTGTCTACTCACTCAGGGCACCTCCCCATCTTCACAAACAGTAATAGCTGAGCCACCCATTTTCATCTTCAATAGTACATAATTGTCTTTTATTCAGTGAGGAAAACATTGAGACAGTGGTATAGTGGTAATGGCACTGGACTCACAATCCAGAACCCCAGGCTAGTGAAGTTAAAGACAGTATAAAATAGAAAGAAAAAACATATAATGTGGCAAAGTATAATAGTAAATCAGAGGTTTGAGAAAGTTTTAAAAGTCAACAAAAAATGACCAAAACATAATAAAGAGGGAGAAGATAAACAATGAAAGCAAACTAACAAGGGACATAAAAATGAACAGTAAAACCTTATTCAAATATATAAAAAGGAAGAGTGAACTTAGGACCCTTAGAGAACAAGGCTAGAGAAATAATGGGGAACCAGGAAATGCTAGGAAGTTGAATAAATACTTTGCATTAGGCTTCACAGTAAATGACATACACACCATTCCAAAATGGAAAAAAGGAGGAGAGGAAGTAAATGGCATAATAACAACAGAGAAAAAATACTAGGGAAACTAATGGGACTAAAGACTGATAAATCCCCAATACCTGATGGGTTACATCCAAGCATTTCAAAGGAAATAGCTACAGAGATAGCGGGTGCACTGGTAATAATCTTGAAAGAACCTTAGATTCTGGAAAAGTCCTGGAGGATTGGAAAACTGCCAATATAACACCCTTTTTGAAAAAGTGAAGGGGACAAAATAAAAACAAGTAACTATAGACCAGTTAGCTTAATCTCTGTTATTGAAAATGTATTACAATATTACAAAGGATGTATAGCGTAGAAACTAGAAGCCTATAATAATTAGTATGACTTCATGAGGGAGAAATCATGCTGACAAATTTATTACAGCTCTCGTGATAAAACTCGGCACATAAAGCTTCCTAATAAGGGCCCATGGTGTTGGGTGTAGATTAGCAGGGCCAGAGGATTGACTGATGAATAGAAGACAGTGTTGGCCAAGGGGGAGCATTTTCAGGATGTAAACCTGTACTTAGTGGTGTGCCACAGGGATTACTGCTGGAATCACATGTATTTTCAATATACATTAATAACTTGGATGAGAAAAGTGAAGGTACTCTCACCAAGTTGCACATGACTAAAAATAACTGGGAGGCAAGTGGTGAAGATGACACAAAGAGTGTACAGGAATATACAGGAATATAAGGGAGTGGGTAAAAACTTGGCAGATGGCACCCTTGGAAGGGTGGATTAGCAAGTTCGCGGACGATACAAAGGTGGTTCACGTGGACAGTGCGGAGGTCTGTTCTAGGTTACAAAGGGACATTGATAGAATGCAGAGCTGGGCTGAGAAGTGGCAGATAGAGTTTAATCCTGAAAGGTGTGAGGTGGTTCATTTTGGAAGGACAAAATTGAAAGAAGAATACAGGGTTAACGGAAAGATTCTTGGCAGTGTGGAGGAGCAGAGGGATCTTGGGGTTCGTGTTCGCAGTTCCCTGAAAGCTGCCACCCAGGTGGATAGAGTTGTTAAGAAGGCATATGGTGTGTTAGCTTTCATTAATAAAGGGATTGAGTTCAAGAGCCGTGAAGTTATGCTCCAGCTATACAAAAGCCTGGTTCGGCCACATCTGGAGTGTTGTGTCCAGTTCTGGTCACCTCATTACAGGAAAGATGTGGAAGCGTTGGAAAAGGTACAGAGGAGATTTACCAGGATGTTGCCTGGAATGGAGGGAAGGTCTTACGAGGAAAGGTTGAGAGAGCTAGGGCTTTTCTCTTTAGAACGACAAAGGATGAGAGGTGACTTGATAGATGTGTACAAAATGATCAGAAGTATAGATAGAATAGACAGCCAGAGACTTTTTCCTAGGGTGGAGGTAGCTTTTACGAGGGGACATAGTTTTAAAATGAGTGGAGGTAGATATGGCGAGACGTCAGAGGTAGGTTCTTTACTCAGAGAGTGGTAGGGGCGTGTAATGCATTGCTGGAGAGGGGAATGGAGTCAGCCTCATTAACGGCATTTAAGCGGCTATTAGATAGGCATATGGATGATAGTATAAGGTAGCAGTGGAGATTAGATAGACCTTAGGTTTCGGGTAAAAGTTCGGCACAACATCGTGGGCCAAAGGTCCTGTACTGTGCTGTACTGTACTATGTTCTATATTCTATAATGTTAGAAAATATAAGGTTATCCACTTTGGCCAGAAGAATAGATGGGCTGAATGTTACTTAAATGGAGAAAGACTGCAGAAAACTATGGTACAGAGGGATTTGGGATCCTCATGCATAAACCACAGAAAGCTCGCATCCAAGTTTAGCTGGTAATAAGGAAGGCAAATATTGGTCTTTATGTCAAGGGGAAAGGACTATAAAAGTAGGGAGGTTAAACTACAAAACACTGGTTAGACCACAGCTGGAATATTGTCAAAGATTTGGAGCCCTTATCTGAGGAAAGATATATTGATATTGGAGGTAATCCAGAGAAGGTTCACTTGGTTTTCTTCTGAGGTGAAGTTGAGTAGGTTGGGCTTGTACCATTTGAGTAAAGGGGAATGACAGGAGACCTTATTGAAACATATAAAATTCTTAGAGGACTCAATAGGTTAGCTATTGATGGAGAGTCTAGGACTAGGGGGCATAATCTCAGAGTGACAGTTACCAATTTAAAGCAGAAATGAGGAAGATGTTTTTCTCTTAGAAGATAGTGGGTCTGTGGATTATTTACCACAGAGGGCTGTCAAGGCTGGTCATTAAATATATTCAAGGCTGACTCAGATTTCTAATCAGTAATGGAACTAAGGGTTATGGGGAAAAGGCAGGAAAGTGGAGTGGAGAATTAGTAGATCAGTTCTGATATCATTGAATGATGGAGTGAACTTGATGGGCTGAGTGGCTTATTTCTGTTCCATTGCCTTATAGCCTTATGCTTTTGTGGGACGTGAGTTGGTGATGGTCATCAGGTAACCACTGTGGACTGTAATACAAATCCATCTTGTTCACTCATGTCCTTTAGTGAAGGAAATCTGTTTCCTTATCGTATCTGGCCTAAATGTGACTCCAGACCCACAGCAATGTAGTTGACACATAATCGTCGTGTGGGCATTTGGAGATGGGCAGTAAGTGCTCACATCCCATGAACAAATTTAAAAAGAGTTAAGATAGGTGGTATTCTGCCCGTCATTTGGCTCCTCATCCCTTATAAGGCGATGAGCCTGTCTTTGACTACCCCGAGCAGGGCCTGGTCTGGTACCAGAAGCTGATGTTGGCTTATTGCACCAGGAACCCTTGAAAGGAAGCTATTTCCCTTGACTGAGGCCTGCAAACAAGAATAACATGCTTCCCGGCTTTGTATCTGCACTAAACCACATGGCAAGGCTGCAATAATACAACCCCTGGTATCTCTGGTTGAGGGAAAGTTGCAAAATGTCAAGGCAAGGCACTGCAAGGGAAGGTTTCTGTGATCATCCAGGTTAGCTCAGATTGAGCAGGCCTGGAGTTGCAGTCGAGTCCATGAACGTGTCTCTGAGTGCAGAGTGTCACAGCATTGTAATGATAGTTCCTGGTGCATCCCAAAGTGCAGTTATGAAGTGCAGTAGCATCCTATAAATGGATTGGAGATGTGCAATGTAGGTTTGTAGAAGCTGGGACATATTGGACGCTAATATTCATGGACTTGGAGCGTGTGTGTCTGATGCCCAGGGAGTGTGCCCTAAGATATTTGCACCTGGTTTCCAACATGTAGGTCCTTCAGTATTAGCAGTAAGCTTGTTGGCGGGGATATTGCATTTGTTTAGGGATGCTTTCAGTGTGTCCTTGTGGCATTTCCTCTGCCCTCCTGGTGATCACTTACCATTGCAGAGTTCGGAGTAGAACACTTGTTTTGGGAGTCTTGTGTTGGGTATGCGGACAATGTGGCCTACCCATCGCAGGTGGTCATGTGTGATCCGTGCCTAGATACTGGGGATGTTTGTCTTCGAGGGGACACCCACATTGGTATACCTATCCCGCCAATGGATTTGGAGTATTTTGCAAAGGCGTGGCTGGTGATAATTCTCCAGGGATTTGAAGTGTCTGCTGTACATGGTCCATATTTCTGATGCATACAGGAGGCTGGGGACCTTGGCTACACTGTAGACCATGAACTTGACTCTGAGTTTGAGATCTCAGACTTCAAACACTTTGTTCGACAGATGTTTGAAGGCTACACTGGCGCATTAGAACTGATGTTGGATTTCATTGCTAATGTCTGCTCGCAATCAACGAAAGCTCCTGAGGTATGGAAAATGATCCACCTTGTCCAGGGGCTCACTGTGGATTTTGATGGTCAGGGGGTGTAGTATTGTGTGGCAGGAGCAGGCTGGGACAGAACCTTCATTTTCCAGATGTTTAGTGGAGGCCCATTCTCTCATATACCTTGTGAATATGCCAATGGTGGTGTATAGCTCAGAGAATGCACACATATGGGGAGGTGATGGCCTGGTGATATTATTGCTAGACTATTAATCAAGGGGATCCGGATTCAAATCCCGCCATAGCAGATGGTAGAATTTGAATTCAATAAGGAATCTGGAGTTAAAAATCTAATAATGACCATGAAACCATTCTCAATTGTTGAAAATACCCATTTGGTTCACTAATGCCCTTTAGGGAAGGAAATCTGCCATCCTTACCTGGTCTGGCCTACATGTGACTCCAGACCCACAACAGTGTGGTTGACTCTTAACTGTCCTCTGGGCAGTTGGGGTAGGGAAGTAAATGGTGCCCTAACCAGAGATGCCCACATCCTGTAAGTAAATTTTTAAAAATGCAGAAATCATCTGTACACTGAACCTCAATGACGGAAGTCGGAGTGGTCTTGGTTCTTGCCTGGATTGTCAAAGGTTGAACAATTTCCTGCATGTACTGTTGGTTTGCTCCACCTTAGTGAGGAATCTGCTTGGAAATTTTTTTTATTCATTTGTAGGATGTGAGTGCCACTGGCTGGCCAGCATGTATTGCCCATCCTAATATAGAGATGGGGTGGGTTGTTGTAGCAAGGAAGATGTGCAATGACGCCGACCCTGCTTGATCCCCAGTTTGTGGTTGATCAATTGATGAGGATCATGGCTTGCATGTTATCAAGAAGCACGTGGATTTCTGCTGGCAGCCAAATTTAAGGATGATGTTCAAAAGCCTCTCACTGTTGACAGAGTCAAAATCCTTTGTGAGATCAAAGAAGACCATATACAAACGCTGCTGCTGCCCTGTGCACATTTCCTGGATTTTTCACCCAATGAAAATCATGTCTGTTGTGTTTCTTGATGGGCAGAAGCACATTGAGATTCAGGGAGGAACTCTTCAGCCATTTGGAGGAGGTGGTCGAGGAGGATTCACGTAATGACCTTTTCCATTGCGGACATCAGGAAATCCATCTATAATTTCCACAGTCGGACTTGTCTCCTATCTTGGAGATGGTCACAATTACTGCATCTTTGAGATCTCCTGGCATGCTCTCATCCTTCCAGACAAGGTCAATGAAGTAATGGATTCATGTCAATATTGCTTCTCTATCATCTTTGATTGTGCTGAAGAAGCCATGCACATTGTGGTTGTCAGCAAGTTATTGAGTTTTCCACACTCTTTCCACCCGCCACCTATTCTTTTGGATACGGTCTCTTTCCCACTGTCATAGGATGGTGGGAAATAGGAACAGGCCGTTCCAGCTGGTTGAGTCTTCTCCATCAACCAACGAAATCATGGCTCAACACCACTTTAATTCATCCATGGAACATAAGCATTGCTGGCTGGGCCAGAATTTATTGCTCTATCCCTAGTTGCCCTTGAGAGGGTGTGGTGAGCCACCTTCTTGAACCGCTGCAGTCTATGTGCTGTACATAGACTCAACTATCTTGAAGGAGGGAGTTCCAGGACTTTGACCCAGTGACAGTGAAGGACTGTCGCTATACATGAAGGAACGTCGATGGATTTTTCAAGATAGGAGCAGCAGCTGGATAGGCAGCATTCTGGCTCCTGAACCTGTCTTCTCCCCAGCACCATGCCAGCCACACCCTTCTTTCTCCTTTTCTTTCTTCATTTCTCTTTCACCTTCATCTTCTTTTCAGCAGCGAGAGCTGGAGCAGGCAACCCGGGGTGGCTGGTGGTGAGAGCGGGAGCAGGCAGCTCAGGACGGCTGGAAGTGAGAGTGGGAACAGGCAGCCCAGGGCAGCGAGTGTGGGAGCAGGCAGCTCCGGGCGGCTGCCAGTGAGAGTGGGAGCAGGCAGCCCAGGGTGGCAGCAGGGCTGAGATCAAACCCAAAGTGGGAAGTTCAAGCCCTTGTGAGAAGTGCGAGTCCAGCATGGCTGGGCACTTATGAACTGGTGTTGAACTTTTATTTCTTTGTTTGTCTACATTTTAGTAAGAAGAACTCTAAAGTGTTAACTTTTTAATTTTGTTTTCTTATTTGTTTTGCTTTCTAACAAAGATTCTGTACCTAGGTACCTTTGTATCCAAGACGGCGCCATAAGTGGCGACTTGTAAACTTTTCAGTGTGCTCATGTGAGTATATGTGACAATAAACCTCATTCAATTCAATACAATGAACCTAATTCAATATTGCCAAGTCAGGATGGTGAGTGATTTGGAGGAGAATTTGTAGATGGTAGTGTTCCCTTGTCCTTCTTGATGGAAGTGGTCATGCATTCAAAGGTGCTGTCTAAGAATCTTTGGTAAATTTCTTACCTGCAATATCTCCGTTTCACTTGATATCATTAGTCTTCAGAAGTGTATTAACTTCTGTCTTGAACATACTTGACAGTTGAGCTTCCGTAGCCCTGTGGGTAGAGATTTGTTTTTGATTCATTTGAGAGACGCGCAGGTCCCTGGCTGGCCAGCATTTATCATATGCCCCTAGTCGCCTTTGAGAATGTGTTGGTGAGCTGCCTTCTTGAACTACTGCAGTCCACCTGAAGTAGGTTGTCCCACAATGCTATTAGGGAAAGAATTCCAGGAGTACGTCCCAGCGACACTGAAGGAACAGCAATATATTTCCAAGTCATGTTGCAGCTGTACAAAACTCTGGTGAGGCCGCACTTGGAATATTGTGTGCAGTTCTGGTCACCGCATTATAAGAAGGATGTGGAAGCATTGGAAAGGGTGCAGAGGAGATTTACCAGGATGTTGCCTGGTATGGAGGGAAGGCCTTATGAGGAAAGGCTGAGGGACTTGAGGCTGTTTTCATTAGAGAGAAGAAGGTTAAGAGGTGACTTAATAGAGACATACAGGATGATCAAAGGATTAGAAAGGGTGGACAGTGAGAGCCTTTTTCCTTGGATGGTGATGGCTAGCACGAGGGGACATAGCTTTAAATTGAGGGGTGATAGATATAGGACAGATGTCAGAGGTATTTACTCAGAGAGTAGTAACGGTGTGGAATGTCCTGCCTGCAGCAGTAGTAGACTCGCCAACTTTAAGGGCATTTAAATGGTCGTTGGATAAACATATGGATGATAATGGAATAGAGTAGGTTAGATGGGCTTCAGATTGGTTTCACAGGTCGGTGCAACATTGAGGGCTGAAGGGCCTGTACTGCGCTGTAATGTTCTATGTTCTAAGTCAGGATGGTGAGTGGCTTGAAGAGGAACTTGAGGTTGTGGTGTTCCCATGTCTCTGCTGCCCTTGTCCTTCTAGATGGAAGTGGTCCTGGGTTTGGAAGGTGCTGTCTGAGGATCTTTGGTGAATTTATACAGTGCATCTTGCAAATAGTACACATTGCTACTACTGCCTATTGTTGGTGGAGGGAGTGGTTGCTTGTGGATGAGTTGCCAATCAAGCGGGCTGCTTTGTCCTAGATGGTGTCAAGCTTCTTGAGTGTTGTTGGAGCTGCACTCATCCACGCAAGTGGAGAGTATTCCATCACACTCCTGACTTGTGCCTTGTAGATGGTGGACAGGCTTTGAGGAGTCAGGAGGTGAGTTACTCACTGCAGTATTCCTAGCTTCTAACCTGCTGTTGTAGCCACTGTGTTTATGTGGTGAGTCCGGTTGAGCTTCTGGTCGATGATAACCTCCAGGGTATGGATAGTGGGGGATTCAGTGACAGTAACACGTTGAATACCAAGAGGCAGTGGTTAGATTGTCTTTTATTGGTTATGGTCATAGCCTGGCATTTGTGTGGCGCAAATGTCACTAGCTACTTGTCAGCCCAAAACTGGATATTGTCCAGATCTTGTTGCATTTGAACATGGACTGCTTCAGTATCTGAGGAGTTGTGAATGGTGCTGAACATTGTGCAATCATCTGCAAACATCCCCACTTCTGACCTTACGATAGAGGGAAGTAGCTGAAGATGGTTGGGCTTAGAATACTACCCTGAGGGACTCCTGCAGATATGTCCTGGAGCTGAGGTGACTGACTTCCAACAACCGTGACCATCTTCCTATGTGTCAGGTATGACTCCAACCACTGGAGAGTTTGCTCTCTGATACCAATTGATTCCAGTTTTGCTCGGGCTCCTTGATGCCACACTCAGTCGAATGCAGCCTTTATGTCAATGGCTGTCAGTCTCACTTCACCTCTGGAATTCAGCTGTTTTGTCCATGTTTGGACCAAGGCTGTAATGAGATCAGGAACTGTGGCCCTGGCAAAACCCAATCTGGACGTCACTTAGCAGCAGGTGCTGCTTGATAACACAGTTGATGACACCTTCCCTCACTTTACAGATGATCAAGAGTCAACTGATGGGTTGTAATTGGCTGGGTTGGATTTGTCCTGCTTTTTATGTACAGGACATACTTGGGCAATTTTTCACATTGTCAGTAGATACCAGTGTTGTAACTGTACTGGAACGGCTTGGCTGGGGGAGTGGCAAGTTCAAGAGCACAAGTGTTCATTACTATTGCCAGAATATTGTCAGGGACCATAGCCTTTGCAGTATCCACAGTATTCCTCTGAGTGAAGAATATTCTCCTCATCTCAGTCTTAAATGATTTGCCCTTTATTCTGAGACTGTGACCCCTGGCTCTAGATATACCAAGAGTGGAATCATCTTATTTACACATCATAAGAATTTTACAAGTTTCAATGTGATCACGCCTGATTCTTCAAAATACTGAAGATTATATGTTCAGTTTCCTCAATCTCTTAATAAGACCATCTTGCCATCCCAGGGATTAATCTGGACAACATCCATTGCATACAGTATATGATGATTATATATTTTCTTCAGTTAAGGAGAACAAAACTGCACATTATACTTCAAGTGGGGTCTCACTGAGGTTGTATAAAATTGCAACAAGTCATCTTTACTTCTGTGCTCAAATCCCTTTGCGATAAAAGCCACCATTCCTAATTGCCTTCCTAATTGTTTGTTGCCCCCTGCATGACTGTTTTAAGTGACCATGAAAAAAGGCACACCTGTTGAGCCTCAACCTGTCACAGCCTCTCTAAGAAACATTGTCTTATTTCTGCTAAAATAAATAACGTCTCACTTGTTGATATTCTTTCCACCGGATATGTTCTCACCCATCCACTTAGCCTATCCAAATCCTATTGAAGCCTCCTTCCATCTTTCTTGCAGTTTTGTTTCTGCCAGGTTTTATGTCATTAGCAAATTCAGCAATAGTGCATTTGGTTCCCAGATTCAAATCATTTCAATAGATTGTGAACAGTTTTGGCAAAAATCTGTAGCTCAGGTTGTGGGTGAGTTTGTTGACTTGCTCGTCGAGCTGGCTTGTTCTTGTTCAGATGTTTCATCACCATGCTAGGTGACATCATCAGTGGAGCCGCCGATGAAGTGATGTTGTTCTACTCCGCTTGGAATTTATACTGTCTGGTCTGTTATGGTGAGTAGTGCCATTTCCAGTTTTGATCTGTATGGGTTTGTTTATATAACCTATATAAAATCCTCGCTATAAATGGATATCCCCACAACTTCATCCGCAGATGCCTACTAAACAGACAACAACAGGAGGACACTGTACACACACTGGCCACACTGCCCTACATCAAGAACATATTGGAACTGACAACAAGACTCCTAAGACCATTAGGAATCATGGTAGCCCACAAGTCCACAGCCACTCTAGGACAAACACTTACAAGGATTAAAGACCCCATTCTCACAACATGCAGAACCAACATAGTTTACCAAATACCATGCAACAACTGCCACAAACATTACATCGGACAGACAAGAAAGAAACTAGCCATCAGAATACATGAACATCAACTAGCAGCAAAACGGACATACAAGGCTATGGGCTAAGTGCTGGATAATTGAAATGGAATAGTTAGGTGTTTTGTTTTTGACTGATGTGGATAAGTTGGATCTTTACATGTGCTGTCGACCTCTATGATTAAAAATTCTGCAATTATTTTTATTCCAGGTTTTCGTAAAATTCTAATTTCACCATCTCCTATCTTGGGATACAAACTCATGAGCCCAGAACATTAGTCTGGGGTGCTAGATGGTATGGCATTATCACTGTCCACCCACAACCACCACCCCCCCTTCCCTGTTAAGCCACCAGTTATCCTTAGCATGACCATTTAATTTAAATTTGTTGTCTGTCTGTTAACCAATTCTCAATCCATATCAGTCAATTATCCCTTATGCTGTAATTTTGTTTAGTAGCCTTTTGTGTAGATCCTTATCAAAAATGTTCTGAAAATCCAAATACATTATACCTACCTTTGCAGATACCTCACTTCTGCTACAAGTGACAGCCTCAAAAAACTCCCAAAGGTTGGCTAAACAGGGTTTCTCTTTCATAAATCCAAATTGACCTTGCCCAATATTTTGCTTGTGTCTCACTCACTCTCCCCTCAGCAATGTCCTATAAATGACCACCAGTAACTTCTATGATCAACTTGGCTGAGTGGACAAATGCATGGTAGATGAAGTAAAATGTGGATAAATGTGAAGTTATCTACTTTTGGAGCAAAAACAGGAAGGTTGATTATAATCTGATTGGTGATAGATTGGAAAAGGGGAGGTGCAACGAGATCTGGGTGTCCTTGTGCACCAGTCACAGTAAGCAGGAGGGTGCAGCAGGCAGTGAGGAAGGTAAACGGAATGTTGGCCTAACAGTGAAGGGATTCAAGTACAGGAGCAGGGATGTCTTGCTGCAATTGTACCTCAACTGCTGTATTGTGTACAGTTTGTGGTCTCCTTTTCTGAGGAAGAATATTCTGGCTATGGAAGAAGTTTAACAAAGTTTTACCAGACTGGGAGGGGATATCTCATAGAAACCTTTTAGGTTCTTAAAGCAAGGTAAATGCAGGAAGGATGTTCCTGATGACTGGGGAGTCCAGAATCAGGGGTCGCAGTTTAAAGCATTTGAATTCAATGTATCAGATCAAGCACGAAATAGGAAAATGTCTGTTGATTATCATACTACCGTTCCCCCCACCACCTCAACAAACCTCCACACAATCCTGTGTAGACAAAGTTGCACCTTGACAATTAGAACTTTTTGTGACCCCCAAGCCATATGACAGAGCTGAGTGATTCCATAACCTGTAGATCATATCTAACCACTGCAGTCCTGCAACATCTGGTTGTGAACCATGGTGTATAATTGAAAAACTTGCCAGAAGAGGAGGCTCCACAAATAATAATCCTCCCCAATGATAAGTGTCCCCAGTATATTCACAGAGACCATGAGCCCTGATAAAATTCTGGCAATTGTATGGAAGATATGTGCTCCAAAACTTACCATGCCTGTTTTGTAAGCTGTTCCAGTACAGATTCAAGATTTTGGCTGACAAGCAGTAAGTAACACTTGTAACACACAAAAGCCAGGCAATAATCATCTGCAATAAGAGACAATCTGACTATTTTCCCTTGACATTCAATGGTGTTACCATCACTGAATCCCCACTGTCAACATCCTGGGGGTAAAAATTGACCAAAAAAAGTCAATTGGACTTGCCACGTAAACACAGGAGCAGCAAGAGCAGGTCAGAGACTTGGAATGCAGCAGCAAGTAACTCACCTCCTGATTCCCCAGAGTCTCTCCATAATCGGCAAGGAACAAGCCACGGGTGTGATAGAATATTCTCTGCTTGCCTGGATGAGTGCAGCTTCAACAACCATCCAGGACAAAGCAACCCACTTGATTGGCTCCACACCAACCAGATTCTGCTCTTGCCACCACTGATGCTCAGTGGAAGCAGTGTATACTAACTATAAGATGCACTGCAGAAAGTCACTGCAGATCTTTAGACAGCACCTTCCAAATCTACAGCCACAGGCACTTCCATCTACAAGGACACCATCACTTCCTAGTTCCCCTCCAAGCCACACACCATTTTGAATGGGAAATATATCACCATTCCTTCAGTGTTGCTGGGTCAAAATCCTGGAATTCCCACTCTCAGGGCATTGTGGGTCAACTTGCAGCACATGGAGTGCAGAGATTCAAGAAGACAGATCATGGTCACCTTCTCAAGGGGCAACTAAGAACCAGACAGCAACACCACATCCCACGTTTGAACAAAAGAAAGATACAAGTAGGCCATTTAGGACTGTGATGAAGAGAAATTTCTTCAGTCAGAGAGTGGTGAGCTTATGGAGTTTTCTACTGCAGAACGAGGCTGAGGTCAATTCACTGGATGTTTTCAAGAAGGAGTTAGATATAGTTCTTAGGGCTAAAGGGATCAAAGGGTATGGGGAGAAAATGGAAACAGCATACTGAGTTGTATCAAGTTTGTACTTACCCAAATGTTTTTTCTGAGAACAGCAGCTTAGTGAATGTGTGTCAATAGACTGTGGAGTGTATCATAATCAGGCGAAATGTCTCATCCAATATTCAAAAACACAGCTTCCCGAAAGCGTAATTGGAGAGTTATCATGAGCAGCAACCTGGTTCAATACTCCTTGCAAACTGGGGCCAATGTCTCCCTCATCTCAAAGAACTCATACAAAAGGGGAAAGTTGCAATATAGGAGCGAAATAGCCAGAAATATAAAAACAGGCTGTATGAGCTTTTATAGGTGTTAGAATAGGAGACTGGCTGAAGGAAACATTGATCTCTTAGAAGAGACAGTAGAAATTATCATGGGGGGTGAGAAAATTGCAGAGGTATTGAATGAATATTTTAGTTTTGGAATAAGTTTCAGAGCAGAAATTAACTGTAATGTAGGGACTAAAAACAGTAAGGAACTTAATATCAACAGTAACAAAGCACTAGATACACGCGAGAGACTAAATCTGACAAATCACCAGAACCCAATGGGCAACACCTAAAGATTCTAAACAGGTAGGTGCAGAGATAGTAGATATACTCACAATAATTTAACATTTCTTAGATTTGGGAACAAACCCATCAGATTGGAAATCAGCAAATGACTTTTCAAGAAAGGCGGGACAGAGAAAGCAGTGAACTATATCAAGTTACCTTAACTTCAATGTTGGAATCTGTTAACAAAGTCTTCAAAAATGCACTTGGAAAAGCAGAATATTACTGGAACAAATCAAAATGGTTTTACAAGAGGGAAATTCTGTATGACAAATGTATAAGTTGTTTTCTTTCTTCAGTAGAGTAGATAAAGGGGAACCAGTAGATATAGTATACATGTAGTATTTGTCACCCTCTCTTCTAGCCCTCTTCCCCTGAGTTTCTTTCTCTGCTCCTTCTCCTTCTGTCCCTCTGCCGTGAAGCTGTTTTACCTGTCATGGCCTTGCCCCTTACCTTCTTCTCCTGATCCACTATTCAACACTTTTGTCCTGCCAGACACCCTCTCCTTCTATTTTCACTCATGCTGACACCCCTTCAATAGCTCCCTGAATTCCTGTCACTGGCACCAAAGTATTTATCCCTGTGACTCCTAATAAAAATTGTCAACTCCCTTATAGCTAACAATTTCACAAACAGATAATTTGCCTTCAAAAGTAATCTGCAGAGCAGAAAAAATATTTCTTTTTAACTTCTATCCATTTGACCGCATATGGGTGGCTCCATGGAATCACTGAGTCAATCAGAGAAGTCCATCACACACTTTGGACCAGGTAGAGCCTGCCCCCATTGAGCTATCAGGGCAGCTACAACTCACCTTCCACTTTCAGATCTATTTGAGTCAGCACTTCAAAACTATCAATTTTGAGATCCACACGACACTAATAAAGACCAGTATCCTCCCGACTTATTCCCTCCATCATTATTGAGACATTTTTGTTGCTGAGACATTTTGTTCCCCATGATCTGAATCGATTCCCACTATCCCGCTGTATCACATTCTCATACAGTTCACCCTGGGAGTGACGTGGACCAGAATATGTACACATAAAGACATCACGTTTGTTATATTTAATCCATATCACAGAGCTAGTGAGTGTGTGATCAGTGTCTGGGTGGGTGAAGCTGCAGGCTAAGACAGCGGATCCTCGTTCCTTAGCCTGCACACCATCTGTGACTGTCATTGACCAACCATCAGCAGAACCCTCTGTAAGGAGACAGAGATTGAGACTATTAACACAGCATGGGAATTGGTTTTGAAAACAGTCAACATGCCTCAATACACTGAATCTGTCATGAAGTGATAATAGATATTTCATACAGTCGGATTTGGGATGAGGTAACACTGACATCAGACCCATGGAGTGAGTTAGAGGCTGGAATCCAGATGAGGGCTTTCGGTGGTCTCTGACAATGGGCAAAGAATTCCAGGCTGCGTTTCAACCCAAGGTTTCAGGTATGAAGAAACAAAGGAACAGGATTAGGCCACTGAGCCTCTCGAACTTGTTCCACCATTCAATGAAATGTTGGCTGATCTGTGGTAAACTCCATAACCCTTTGGCCTATGTCCCTTAATACCTTTGCTTATCAAATGTTTATCAATCTCATATTTAAAATTAACAACTGATCCTGTGTCCACTGCCATTTATGGAAGAGTTCCAAACAACTACCATTCATTGTGTATAGAATGTATGTGAGAGTTAGCTTTGAGAATCCTGTTCTTATACAGTGCCAAAGAGCTTGCTGCGCAGACACTGTGTTCTCTGATCACCTCAGGATTTAGTATCAGGTCGACTAATTTCCACCAGTAGCAGCAGATGATCTCATTGAGGCACTTAGAACAGGTGATAAATTTCCTTTGATTACAGTGTGAGGAAACATGTGGTATCCACAGCAGAATAGAGACCTTTAGAGATTGGTGGGCACTAAGGGGGCTGGGGTGCTCCATCGCCCTGGACTTGTTTTGACTTGGTAAGTTTCTATTACATTTCTGCAAGTTTACATTACCATAGTTTCTGTTGCAGTAACCTATCTTCCTACAAACACACAAGTGACAGGAGTTAGCCATTCAGTCCTTCAAGCCTGCTGTGCCATTCAATAAAATCATGGTTGATCCGATTTTAACCACAACCCTATATTCCTGTGTAATCCCCAATAATCTATCTACCTCTGCCTTAAAAAAAATTTAAAGATCCTGCATGCACTGCCATTTGAGGAAGGGAATTCTAAAGACTGACAACCCTCTGAGAGAAAAATTGTTTCTTCATCTCTGTCTTACATGGGAGTCCTCTTATTTTTAAACTAAAACCCTAGTTCTCCATTCCACCACAAGAGGACACATGCTTTCAACATCAATCTGGTCAAGTCCCCTCATGATCTCAAATATTTCAATTAACTCACTCTGACTCATCTTAACTCCAGAGCATATAGGCCTAGCCCGTCTAGCCTTTGCTCATAACACCATCTGCTTATTCCAGTTATTAGTCAAGCAAGATTTTTCTGAACAACTTCCAGCACATTAACATCCTTCCATGAGTACAGTGACCAGTACTACAAACAGAACTTCAGATGCGGTCTCACCAATCCCCCGTATAATGGAAGCACATCAACCCTACTCTTGTAGTCAATTCCCTGGCAATAAAAGATTGCATTCGATTATCTCCCATGATTTCTTGCTGTATCAGCATACTATCCTTTGAGATTCATGTACTAGACACCCATGGCTGATGGTGGAATTTGAATACAATTAAAAAAAACTTCTGCAATTAAGAATCTACTGAAACCACAATTGCATGTTGGGAAAATCCATTTGGCTCACTAATGTCTTTCGGGGAAGGAAATGTACTATCCTCACATGGGTCTGGCCAACATATGACTCCAGACCAACAGCAATGTGATTGACTCTCAACTGCCCTCTGAAATGATCCAGCAAGCCACTTGGTTGTATTAATCATGACAAAGTCTCAACTAAGAGATGAAATCAGTTGGACCACCTGGCATCAACCTAGATACTGGAAAAGGCAACTGCAGAAACAGCCCTGTCGGCCATGCTAAGCCCTTCTTATTAACATCTGGGAGCTAGTGCCAAATTGGGAGATTTGGCTCACAGACTTGTCAAGCAACAGGCTGGCATAGTCATACTCAGAGAATCATACCTGACAGACAGTCTCCCAGACAACACCATCACCACTCCTGAGTATGCCCTGCTACACCAGCAGGGCAGACACAGCAGAGGTGGCAGCACAGTGGTATATAGTCAGGAGAGAGTTGCCCTGGCAGTCCTCAACATCGACTCTGGACTACATGAAGTCTCATGGCTTCAGGTTAAACATAGGCAAGGATACCTCCTGCTGATTACCACGTACCGTCCTCCCTCAGTTGGTTCAGTGCTCCTCCATGTTGAACAACACTTGGATGAAGCACTGAGGGCAGCAAGGGCACAAAATGTACTCTGGGTGGGAGATTTCAGTGTCCGCTACGACATGTGGTTCATAAACAGTACTACTGATTGAGCTGGTGGGGTCTTAAAAA
Source organism: Ginglymostoma cirratum (assembly GCA_024137785.1). Lineage (NCBI taxonomy): Eukaryota > Metazoa > Chordata > Chondrichthyes > Orectolobiformes > Ginglymostomatidae > Ginglymostoma > Ginglymostoma cirratum. The sequence goes on from JAHRHZ010000012.1 coordinate 2,838,299, forward strand.
GACATACCTGCTAGAGTGGGTCTGCAGCAGGTGGTAAGGGAACCAACAGATGGGAAAAACATACTTGACCTCATCCTTACCAATCCCCAGCTGCAGATGCATCTGTCCATGACAGTATTGGTAAGAGTCATCACCGTACAGTTCTTCTGGAGACCAAGTCCTGCCTTCAAATTAATAATACCCTCCACCGTGTCGTGTGGTGCTAACATTGTACTAAATGGGACTGGCTTTGAACATATCGAACAACTTAGCACCGGTCTTCCATGAGGCATTACGGGCCTTCAACAGCAGCAGAATTGTACCCCAGCACAACTTGCAACCACGTGACCAGGCATATCTTCCACACAACCATTACTATTAAGTCAGGGAAGAGTGCAGGAGGACATGCCAGGAACAGGACCAGGTATACCTGAAGATGAGGTGTCAACCTGGTGAAGCTACCGAACCAGACTACTTACATGCCAACCAGCATAAGCAGCAAGTGATAGATAGAGCTAAGTGATCTCACAACCAATGAATCAGATCTAAGCTCTGCTGTCCTGCCACATCCAGTCATGAATGGTGGTGGACAATTAAACAACTCACTGGAAGAGGTGGCCCCACAAATATCCCTATATTCAATGATGGAAGAGCCTGACACATCAGTGCAAAAGATAAGGCTGAAGCATTTGCAGCAATCTTCAGCCAGAAGTGCCAGGTGGGTGATCCATCTCGGTCTTCTCCAGCAGTCCCCAGCATATAAGTCTTCAGCCAATTTGATTCACTCCACATGATGTCAAGAAATGTTTGGAGGCACTGGATACTGAAAAGGCTAAGGGCCCTGTCAACATTCCAGCAATAGTAAAGAAGACTTTTGCTCCAGAATTTGCCATTCCCCTAGCCAAGTACAGTACAGTTACAACATTTAACTGACAATGTGGAAAGCAGGACTAATCCAATGTGGCCAATAACCACCCCATCAGTCTACTTTCAATCATCAGAAAAGTGATGGACAGTGTCAATAACAGTGCTATCACGCAGTACCTGCTCAGCAATAACCTGCTCAGTGATGCCCAGTTTGGGTTCCACCAGGGCCACTCAGCTCCTGACCTCATTACAACCTTGCTCCAAATGTGAACAAAAGAGCTGAATTCCAGAGATAAGGTGAGAGTGACAGCCCTTGATATCAATTCCGCATTCAACTGAGTTTGGCATCAAGGTGTCCTAGCAAAACTGGAATCAGTAGATATCGGGGATAAACTCTCCACTGGTCAGAGTCATATCTGACACATAGGAACATAGTTGTGGTTGTTGGCGGTCAGTCATCTCAGCTCCAGAACATCTTTGCAGGAATTTCTCAGGGTAAGGACCCAGGCACAATAATCTCCAGCTACTTCATAAATGACCTTCCTTCCATCATAAAGTGCAGATATTCACCGATGACTGCACAATGTTCAGCACCATTTCCAACTTCTCAGATACGCAAACAGTTGCAAAAGGTTTCCTGGGAGTGGAAGAAGTCAGTTTGGGTGTTTTACGGAAAGTAAGCCACGCAACACTTTCAGAATTGGCAAACAAGTTGAAGTTGGAGTTGCCTGTGTCTGTGGTGAAAGGAGAAATAATTGCAGCAATGACTCTACATTTACAGTCTCCAGAAATGCAATCAGAATCATTGGAAATGGCTAAAAGTCAGTTGCAAATCAACCAACTTGATTTAGAAGCAATGGGAAGGGAAAAAGGAAAGAATAGCCCTCGCTGAACAAAAAGCAAAGGAAAGGATGGCCCCAGGAGAAGAAAGGGAGAAAGAGAGAGTTTTTGAACTTCAGAGGTTGAACTTTGGAGGTTCAAACTGAAAACCCAAAATTGACTTAAAATGTTGGAGGTAAAGGTGAAAGGTAGGAGTAGTGATGAGGACAGTGATGGAGAACAATCCCATCATAGTGAAAGGCCTGGTGGGGATCAAAGTTCAATGAGAAGGATGTAGAATTCTTTTTCATTTCATTTGAGAAAATGGCCAAACCAATGAAATAACAGATGACCATGTGGTTTTGTTGATCCAAAAGAAGTTGGTAGGTAGTACTGCTGAGGTATTTGCATCAGTATCAGAGGATGTATCTGAGGTGTATGATGAGGTGAAAAAAATCTATCTTGAGTGCATATGAGCTAGTGCCAGAAACCTACAGACAACGTTTTAGGAATCTAAGGAGGGAACCTGTTCCAACGTACATAGAGTTTGAAAAGATCAAAGTAATTTTGATAGGTGGATAAGGGCATTAAAAATAGAGCAGACATATGACACCCTTAGAGAGATAATTATTTTGGAGGAATTCAAAAACTCACTTCCTGAAGTAGTAAGAACTCCTGTAGAAGAGCAGAGAGTTAAAACAGCAGAAATGGCAGACGATTATGAGTTGGTTCATAAATCAAAGTTTGGTTTCTGACATCAGTTTCAATCCGTGAAGGATAAAAATTGGGGAAAAGAGAAATCCTCAGGTGGTAATGGAAAAGGAGATCTCATTGAAAATAGTAAAGATAGTTTGCCACAGGATAGAAAGAAAGCCGTGATGAGGAAAGAGAAATGAAAAATCTCAGGTGTTTTCACTGCAGTAACATAGGCTGCATGTAGTTACACTGTTAGACGTTTAGAAAAGGCACTGGGAAGACTGATGTCGGAAAACAGATTAAGCCAGTAGGTTTTGTTGAAGTGGTAAAGGAAAGCACAGTGGAAGCTAAAAAGCTGCAAAAGAATGTAGAACCTGGTGAGGGGTTGGTTGAGAAGAAAGTGCCAGATCTCTTTAAAGAATTTACTTGCATGAATAAGGTTTACTCATGTATGCCAGAAGGAGCAGGTAAAGAAATTAAGATTTTAAGAGATAAGGGAGCAAATCAATCTTTGATGTTGCGAGAAGAGGAGATATGTATATAGAAGGAGTATTGCCAGGAAAAGTGATATTATGCGGAATTCATAGTAACAGGTGTTCCGTTATATAAAGTGAGGCTAGAGAGTCCGGTGAAAAGTGGTGAAACGATGTTAGGAGTAACCAAGAAATTCTTGATTCTAGAAATACAGATTATCCTTGGAAATGATGTAGTTGGATCACAGGTAGGAGCAATGACTACTGTGGTTGAAAAGCCAATGTAAAATCAGGCAACTGAGGTGTTACAGGAAGTATATCCTGGGATTTTTCCTGACTGTGTGTTAACAAGGTCACAAAACCACAGGTTGAACCAGAAGGAAAATCAAAAAGTAAAGATAAGATAGTTGAAGTTCAATTATCAGAAGCTATGTTTGATCAAATAGTTGAGGGAAAAAACATGAACAGTTGGAAAATAAAATGAATATTTTAATTCAGAGAAATTAGCTGAATTACAACAGAAAGATGAAAAGCTAAAGCTGCTGTATCAAAAAGTATACACAGCAGAAGAATCTGAGTCTATCCCAGAATGTTACTATCTTAAAAGTGATGTCTTGATGAGGATATGGGGACCACCACATATTCAGGCCAATAAGAAATGGGCAGAAGTTCATCAAGTTGTATTATTGGTGGGCTATAGAAAGGAGATATTGTGGGTGGCACATGAATTACCAGTTGGAGGTCATTTAGGAGTAAGGAAAACTCAAACTGAAATATCAAAATATTTTATTGGCCTAGACTGCATAAGGATGTGGTTGACTTTTGCTGGACATATCATATGTGACAGGTAATTGGAAAAATTCAGGTGATGATAAAACCAGCATCCTTAATAACCATCCCATGTTTGAGAAAGCTTTTACAAACGTTATACGAGCATAGGACCACTGTCTCATACAAAAAGTGGGAAACAGTATTTGTTGACCGGAGTGGATGTGTCTATTAGATTTCCAGAGGCCATTCAAGGATGATAGAAGAGTTACTCAAAGTTTTCACTACAGAAATACAGTTGAATCAATGGTCAAATTTTGTATCAAAATTATTTAAGAATGTTATGAATAGCTTAGGAATGAATCAATTCAAATCCACTGTGTACGATCCAGAATCACAGGGAGCATTAGGATGATGGCATCATAATTTAAAGATCATGTTGAGGGCTTATAGTCAACACTATCCAGAGGATTGGGATAAAGGAGTTCCATTTGTACTTTTTTTTGCAATTACGGATGCACCTAATGAATCAACTAAATTCAGCCCATTCGAATTAGCTTTTGGGCATGAGGGCAGAAGACCACCGCAGTTAATTAAGGAAAAGTTTGTTCAGAGACCACATATTTAGACGATGTGTAAAATTTTAGGAAGATTAAATAGAGCAAGGAAGTTGGCTCAACAGCTTTTTTGTGTTTCTATTTGTTTGTGGGATTTGGGCATCACTGGCTGGCCAGAATTTCTTGTCCATCCCTAGTTGCCCTTGAGAAGATAGTGGTGAGCTGTCTTCTTGAACCGCTACAGTCCACCTGCTGTAGGTGACCCACAGTGCCATTAGGGAGGGAATTCCAGGATTTTGATCCAGCAACAGTGGAGGAATGGTGATGTATTTCCAAGTCAGGATGGCGAGTGGCTTGTAGGGGAATTTGGAGGTGGTGGTGTTCCCATATGGCAGCTGCCCTTTTCCTTCTGGATGGAAGTGGTCGTGGGTTTGGAAGATGCCGTCTGAGGATCTTTGGTGAATTTCTGTAGTGCATCTTGTTGATAGTACATACTGCTGCTACTGAGTGTTGGTGGTGGAGGGAGTGGATGCTTGTGGATGTAGTGCCAATCAAGTGGGTTGCTTTGTCCTGAATGGTGTAAAGCTTCTTGAGTGTTGTTGGGGGTGCACTCATCCACACAAGTGGGGAGTATTCCATCACACTCCTGACTTGTGTCTTGTAGATGGTGGACAGGCTGTGAGGAGTCAGGAGGCGAGTTACTCATTGCAGTATTCCTAGCTTCTGGCCTTCTCTTGTAGCCACTATGTTTATGTGGTGAGTCCAGTTGAGCTTCTGTCAATGAAAACCCCCAGGATGTTGATAGTGGGGGATACAGTGACAGTAACACCATTGAATGTCAAGGGATGCTGGTTAGATTGTCTTTTATTGGTGATGGTCATAACCTGGCATTTGTGTAGCACGAATGTTACTTGCCACTTGTCAACCTAAACCTGGATATTGTCAAGATCCGAGATAACAAGCGTGGGGCTGGATGAACACAGCAGGTCAAGCAGCATCATAGGAGCAGGAAAACTTGACGTTTTGGGCCTAGATCCTTCATCAGAAATGGGGGAGGGGAAGAGGGTTCTGAAATAAATAGGGAGAGAGGGGGAGGCGGATAGCGGATGGATAGAGGAGAGGATAGGTGGAGAGGAGGCAGACAAGTCGAAGAGGCGGGGATGGAGCCAGTAAAGGTGAGTGTAGGTAGGGGGCGGGGAGGAGATAGGTCAGTCCAGGGAGGACGGACAGGTCAAGGGGGCGGGATGATGTTAGTAGATAGGAGATGGGGGTGTGGCTTGAGGTGGGAGGAGGGGATAGGTGAGAGGAAAAACAGGTTAGGGAGGTGGAGATGAGCTGGGCTGGTTTTGGGATGCGGTTGGGGTTGGGCCTCCCCAGCAGTATGGTTGTTCCACTGACTGATTTTTTGAAGAAGTGCAGAAAATCTCAGTGGGATGGAGGAATGTCAGAAAGCTGTATAACCACTGCTCCAGTGTTAGCCACACCTAGTTACACAAAGCCATTATAAGTGGCTATCAATACGAATATGGTGTTGTTGGTGCTATACTCTTACAAGAAGAGAATGAGAAGGTAGAAAGACCTATTGGGTATTTTTCCAGATAGTTGAATAATTATCAACAGAAATATGCCACAATTGAGAAGGAGACCTTGAATTTAGTGTTGGCATTGCAACATTTCAACATTTATATTGCCAGTAATGTGTCTGAGACAATTGCATGTATTGATCATAACACCTTAAAGCTTTTGGAAAAAATTAAGAAAAAAATTCAAGACTGTTTGTTTAGAGTTTATTATTGCATCAATTCAATTTGAAAATTATGCGAGTGGCAGGATGACAGAATGTAATTGCCGAGGATTTGTTGCAACTTTAATGAAGGAAAATGGAGGCATTCGGTGGCGGGAGTAAATGAACTAAAATAGACCATAGTAGTGAATGTTTACATGAATGTTTACATGTTTAGAGTCAATGTAATGTATATGTATTATATTGTACTAATAGTGAAATGCTAAAGGTTTTTAAAAATGAAGCCATCTTTGTATATTAATGACTCATTTTTAAGGGGAGAATTTTGAAAATGCAATGGCTTTAAGAGGTATATTTTGTCCTGGATTTGTTTATGAAGAAATATTGAGGCAGAGGTGCCAAGCGGTATGATCAAATCTAATAAATAGCTTATGGGGCCTTGACTTATTTTTTTCAAAGTTGGAACAATAGAAGCAGCTCCCACAGAACCAGGATTTTTAGTTTTAGCTTTCTGCAGTTGCTGGGATCTTAGAAGCTCAATGTGGAACCTCTTATTCGTCTCTCTGTTACAGCTAAAAGCTGGGGTTCTCTTCTTACTACTAGAATGGCCTGTGAGACAATCTATTTTACTGAATTTGCCTTTGCCAAGGGTATGTTTATGGGATGTTACTATATTGGAACAGTTAATTAATAGCAATTTATATAAATACATTATTTTGTTAAGCATTTCGATAGAGTTACAGTTAAGCTAATTCTTCTCTTTTATTCTTATTTTGTCGGTATTTTAATTGTAGATAAAGTTAGTAGTGTCTCATTCCTTTCTAAGATTGATCTATTAAAGGGAAAATGCCATTCCCATCAAGGGATAAAGAGATATCTGTTTTGTTACACCAAATGAGATACATGAACTGTGAGTAATGCCATTCAGGTTAAAGAATGCCCAAGCTACTTTTCAATATTTATGCTGATGATAGGTGGTGAGTGGGTGGTTCCGGGGTGGGTGGAGACAGAAGAGTGAGTAGACAGGTGGAGATGGAGCTCAGTGAGAGACAAAGAAAGTTAGGCAAGCAAAGGATTGGATGATAGCACGTGAAACAAGAGGAAAAGCTGGTAATGGTGGCAATGTGTAGATGAAAATGGGTTTGCTGTGCTGAAAGCAACTGATGCCATGACAGACCCTGGGTGTGGGGTAAGGACATGGAAAGAGGTGTCCAGGCTCTAAAATTATTGGACTTAATATTGAGGCCTGAAGGCTGCAGGGTCCCGAAGTGGAAAAAGAGATGCTGTTCTTTGAGCTTACACTGGGCCTCACTGAAGCACTGCAACAAGCCTGAAACAGAGATATTGGCCAGGGAACACAGTGTTGCATTGAAGTGACAGGCAATAGGAAGCTCAGGGTCATTTTTGGAGACAGAACGTAGGTGTTCTGCAAAGCCGTCGCCCAGTCTATGTTTCCTCTCCCCAGTGTGGAGGAAATTACATTGTGAGCAGTGATAAGATTGAATGAAATGCAGGCAAATTACTACTTCACCTGAAGGGTGTGTCTAGAGTCTTGGATAGTGAGAAGGGGGATGTAAATGAGCAAGTGCTGCACCTTCTGCAATTGTATGGGAAAGCACCGCCGGGGTGTTGGGTGGTGCTGGGAGTGGTGGAGGAGTGGACCAAGGACTCCCAGAGGGAGCAGTCCCTGCAAAATGCTGACAAGAGAGGGGAGATAAATATGTGTCTGGTGCTGGCATCCTGTTGGAGGTGGCGGAAATGATGGTGTTGGATGTGGATATTGGTGGTTTGGAAAGTGAGGAAAGTGGTTCATGAATCAAGTTATAGCTTTTGCGTAGCTTATTTGGTTGATAGAGTGGGATATAGTAACACATGGAAAAACAATGTCAGACAAGTAGAAGATAACAAGGTGTAGAGCTGGATGAACACAGCAGGCCAGGCAGCATCAGAGGAGCAAGAAAGCTGTTATTTTGGATCTGGACCCTTCTTCTGAAATGGGGGAGGGGAAGGGGACTCTGAAATAAATAGAGAGAGGGGGAGGCAATGATAGAAGGTGGATAGAGGAGCAGATAGGTGGAAAGGAGGCGGACAGATCAAGGAGGCGGAGATTAAGCCAGTACAGGTGAGTGTAGGTAGGGAGTTGGGATGGGTGTTGGTCAGTGAGGAGGGCGGGGTGGGTAGGTGGGAGGGGAGTTGGACAGGTCAAGGAGACGGAGATGAGGCTAGTAGGTAGGAAGTGGGGGTGGGGTTGGTCAGTGAGATGGGAGGAGTGGATAGGTGGGAGAAAAGACGGACAGGTCAAGGAGGCGAGGACGAGATGGGCTGGTCTTGGGATGAGGTCGGGGGTGGGAAGATTTTGAAGCTTGTAAAGTCCACATTGAGACCACTGGGCTGCAGGGTTCCAGGCAGAATATGAGATGCTGTTCCTCCAGCCTTCAGCAGACATCATTCTGGCAATGGAGGAGGCCCAGGTGGACATGTCATCCAAGGAGTGGGAGGGGGAGTTGGAGTGGTTCGCGACTGGGTGGTGTTGTCATTTGTCATGAACTGAGTGTAGGTATTCCACAAAGCAGGCTTGGAGAAGCTGCTGTTGAGATGACAGAAGCCTTCTGCCTGCCAAGAATTTTGTAATTGAACAAGTAGTTGAACAGCTTGGAGCTGTGAACAATTTAGCCAGAAGGCACTAGGTCTCTGCAAGGTCAAGTAGATGTTTCACCTCTTTCCATTAAAAGCAATCTTCAGCCTTAAAAAAAAGTTATTTTTCATTCAGCAAAATCTGAAAGTTGTGCCTCTTAACTGGTAAGCTAGAGACTTTATAAATGTGAGCCAGCCATCCTGTACCTCCTGGAAGCAATGGTGTGGAGGTGCTGGTGTTGTACTTGGGTGGACAGGTCAGAACACAGAAAACAACAGGTTATAGTCCAACAGGAGATGTCATCTGATGAAGGAGGAGCACTCCGAAAGCTTGTGATTTCAAATAAATCTGTTGGACTATAAGCTGCTGTCGTGAGACTTCTGATCCTGAAAGCAAGTAAATGTAGCAGGAGAAGAAGGATCACAGAGCAGCACAAACCAAGAGGACAATACAAACCTCTGTCAATGGGGAATATTTAACTGTCATTGCCATCTTTTCCAGCAACATCCATGGTTTTATTTTCTGCCTGTACCTATCTGTGTGTATATGTGGAGAGAGTTTATAAGGGGGTTTGAGTTTTAACCTGTATAATAAAAATGTTAATGGTTTATAATTATACAATACAATACAACACAGGAACAGACCTTTGGCCATCAAGCCTGTGTCGATTCCTAATCCTTATTTAAACCCACTACTCGTTGCTTATACGTGGTTTCTATCCCACTGTTCACATCCCATTCATGTGTCTAACAAGATAGGCCTTAAACGTTGCTAATGTGCCTGCTTCCACCACCTCCAGTGGTAGTGCTTCCCCGGCACTCACCACCCTCTGTGTGATAAATTTTCCCTCACCTCTCCCTTAAACATTCCTCCCTCATCTTGAATGTTTTCCTTCTTGTGGTGGACCTTGCCACCCTGGGAAAAAACCTCTGACTATCCACCCGATCTATGCCTCTCATAACTTTGTAGGCCTCTATCAGGCTGCCCCTCAACCTTTCGTCTTTTCAGTGAAAGCAATCTGAATTTATCGAACCTCTCTGCAATACTAAAACCTCCAAACCAGGCAAAATCCTGGTAAGCCTTTTCTTTACCCTGTCCAAAGCATCCATACTTTGTAGGTTATGTGGAACAATCCCTCTTCCGTACCTACACTGGCCCTAAACCCCACCTCTTCCTCCATTACATTGATGACTGCATCGGCGCCGCCTCGTGCTCCCACGAGGAGCTCGAACAGTTCATCCAATTCACCAACACCTTCCACCCCAACCTGAAGTTCACCTGGACCATCTCCAACACTTCTCTCTCCTTCCTGGACCTCTCTGTCTC
>JAHRHZ010000012.1:2848562-2859344 GCA_024137785.1 Ginglymostoma cirratum
GAACAACATTGGCCATTATCCAGTCCTCTGGAACTTTGCCTGAGGCCAGAAAGGATGGAAAGATATTTGTTAAGGTCCCAGTTATTTCCTCCCTTGCCTCTCACAATATCCTGGGATAGATCCCATCTGGCTCTGGATACTTGCCTGCCTTAATGCATTTCAAGATACTCAATACTTCCTCCTTCATTACATTGATCTGCCCGAGATTATTCACACACCTTTCCTCAATTTCCCTCATGTCCCTTTGTTTGGTGAATACCAGTGTAAAGTACTCATTACGGACCTCACCCATTTCCTCTGGCTCCACACATAAATTCCCTCCTTTACCCTTGATTAGGCCTACACTTTCCCTAGCTACCCTCTTGCTCCTACTTCATGTATAAAATGCTTTGGGATTCTCCTTAACTCTGCTGGCCAAAGCCCCCTTTAGCCCTCCTAACTGAGTCTTGAAGAAGGGTTCCGACTGAAACGTTGACTTTCCTGCTCCTCAGATGCTGTCTGACCTGCTGTGCTCTCCCAACTCTATATTTATTGACTCCAGTTTCCAGCATCTGCAGTCCTTACCGTCTCCTCACCCTCCTAACTCCCCAATTCAGCTCCTTCCTACTTTCTATAATTGTTTATCTGTTGTTAGAATCTACTCACTTGTAATAACTAGTCACTATTGTTGAATACAGAAACCTTCAACATGCTTTTTGTCAACCAAGGTCTACAAGACAGGTATGCTGGGAATTCTGTCTACTTCTTAAAATCTTTAGCTTTTCTGATGACTCTAGAAGTAGCAGGGCTTGATTTCTAGTGCGCTATCTGGGTCCCCAGAACATTCCCTAGGTCTCCAGATTAACAGTCCAGCAATAATACTACTAGGCCATCATCTCCCCCAAATTGCGACGAGTTTAAGTTGGGAAACATGGTCGGCATGGATGAATTGGACAGGGAGTCTGTTTCTGAGCTGTATAACTCTATGATCTGTATGGGATATGGCCAAACCCAGGCAAGTGGGACTAGTTTAGTTTGGGATTCTTGGTTGGCATCGACAAATTAGACCAAAGGGTCTGTTTCTATGTGGTAACATAATTGAGAGCTCGAGTCCTGGAACTTGAAACACAAACAGCATAGGTCTGGAATTGAATTATGGTACTTGGAACAGGTAATTAGACACAAGGTATGTGCTTAGTCTTTAAGATGAAACTAGAAGTTGTTAAAACAATATTTGGGTATCTCAGAAGTTTCCTTGGTACAGTTGCAGGGTAAAAATAAAGTCTGAGGATTATAGTGAGGTGAAAAGGGGTATTTTAAGTGGATATATGTTCATCCCAGAAGCATACAGGCAGAGGTTTAAGAATATAGGGAAACAGTCAAGGGAAACTTCAACCAAATCTAAAAGTGTTAAAAGAATAAACTTAATGTGTGGATATGGTCTCAAAGAAATTATTCTTCTTGAAGAATTTAAAACTTCCTTATGTTCTTTAATCAAAGGGTAGTAACAGCAAGGCAAGCAGCTATAATAGCTGATGATTATGGACCGATCCATTAACTTTTCTACTCCAAAGAAAATTGAGGGAAAAAGTAGTGGGAAAGTGAAAGGAAGGCAGGTAGCCAAGATAGAGAATAGACAGTAGGGAATGCCCTAAGACCTCCTCCCCAGATTAAGAAGGAAATTGCTGAGGTTCAGTTCAGAAACAAGAGTGTTTCTATTCAACTAATTTGGGCCATGTGTGTTCACAATGTTGGAAGTTGTAAGATAAACCTGTGGAACTTACAGAAGTTAATGAAATGAGACAGAAAATAGAACACAAAAGGATAGTACCATGGAGCAGATTGTGGCTCTAACAATAATGAAAAGGCCAGAGATTAATTCTGTCATTAATAAAGAAATGTGTAGGGGAGATGAGATTTTTGCAGGACTTTTGTCGTTAGGGCAAGTAACTCCTTTCTCTTTGGGTGAGGTAGCTAATCCCATTACCATACTAAGCAATATAGTGGCAACACAAACCCCCTCACTGAAGAAAGAATTGATTTTCCCTCCTGAGAGTTTGATGGAAGCGAAGGATTTAAAATGGGATTGGTGGAGAATATATTTTGGTTCCTTTGTATAAATTACAACTGGAATGTGATTTATCAGGAGAAGTAATTGTTGGCGTAGTAAAGATAATATCGATTGAGGGAGTAGACTTATTCTGTAGAATGATTTGGCCGGACTAAAGGTAGTAATTTTGCCCATAATCAAAGAATGCCTGAAGGAGGTTCAAGAGACAGAACAATTATGGAACAGGTTTCTGGTATCTTTCCTTTGTGTGTAGTAACCAGAATCCAACTATATGGGCTGATGACACCCACAAGCTAGTGAAAGGATTGCTGAAACAATCCTGAGAGGTAAAGCTATTCCAGGTGGAGTGTTTAATATAATGCCTCTAATTATAGCACAGAAAGCAGATCCTGAAGTAAATGAATTAGCACAGTCAGTTCATACTGAGGTAGAGGCCAAAGGAGTTCCAGAGTGCTACTATCTTAAGAACGGAATACTGATACCTCCTCAGAGATCCACGGATGAAGAATCTTCAGTTGCACATGGGATAGTGATACTGCCTGGATACCATAGGGAGATTGTGTGAGTAACACATGAAATTCCTATGGCAGGACATGTAGGGGTTTGAAAACTTCGGAGTCCTAAAGAGGTATTTTATCTGGCATAAAGATGTGGTGCAGTTTTATAAAACATGTCATATTTGCCAAGATGTAGGTAAACTTCAACATGTGATTAAAGTAGCACCCCTGATTCCTAAACCAGTTTTTGAGGAACCATACAGTCATATACTAGTGTAGGACCATTACCTAAAACAAAAGCCAGAAATTAATACTTCCTTACCATTATGGATATGGCTACTCAATTTCCAGAGGCTATTTCCTTAAAAGCAAACAAAATTAAAGTAGTAATGGAAAGAAACTCCCTCAGCTTTTTACAGTCTACCATTGGAAGTACAGTCTGATCAAGGATCAAATTTTATATCAAAACCTTTTCAAATACCATAGGTAGTTTAGGGATTAAACAATTGATATCAACTGTGTACCAACCATGAACCTAAGGTGTTTTGGAGCAGTATCACCAAACTCTCAAAATCACGATCAAAGCCTATTTTTACGAGTGTCCAGAGGAGTTAGACAAAAGATTAGATCTACTCTTATTTGCAACCAGAGATTTTCTGAATGAAGCTACTGGCTTCAGCCAATTCAGATTAGTTTGTGGTCATGAACAAAGAGATCGATTAAAACTAATTGGAGATAAATTGGTCATTCAAAAGTCTGGTTAGGAATCATTGAAACGGCTATTTGGGAGTTGCTTTAATTTAATGATTGATTGCTAAATTTTATCGTGTTGCAAAATGGAGTGCTGGAGAGGTTGATTTGTTTTGTCTATCTGTCTCTGTTTGGTAACACAAGGGAATACATGTTTAACAGTGGGACCCTGGGAAGCATCAAAAGGATCAGAGAGACCTTGGAGTGCACATCCACTGAGTCCCTTAAGGTGTCAGGAAAGATAGATAAAGTGCTTAAGAAGGTTTATGATATATTTATTAGCCAATGTAGAGAGTCTATGCTGGAACTGTATAAAATATTGGTTAGGCCATAGCCGGAGTATTCTGCGCAGTTTTGGAAGCCACATGAAAGGAAGGATGTGATAGCACTGGAGAGGGTGCAGAGGGGATTTATCAGGGTGTTGCCTAGGCTGTATGTGAAAAAATTCAATACAAGTTACAGTAATTCAGCTAAACATTTGGCAAATTTTATTGTTCTTAATGGGTCATAGGTAAGACAGAGTATAAAGGGTGATCACTCTTTTGCACTTTGGGTAGCCCAGACATATGTGAATGCAGTCTGCCATGAGGATAAATCCTGTCATATATATCACTCAGCAACTCATTGCTGTTGCACATGTCCAATAGAAGTTCTTTTTATCTTGCTTTTGAGTAAGGCTGTCCAATCATGCTGATCTAATAGATATAAATTTGGAATCATCATTAAGAATGACATAACATAGTGCGGAGCTGGAGACACACAGCAGGCCAGGCAGCGTCAGAGGAGCAGGAAAGCTGACATTTCGAGTCAGGACCCTTCTTCAGAAAAAATTAAGAATGACATACATTTTGTTGGAATTGTCACACTGGTTAAGGGTGACTATTTCAGTTCCTTTGTAGGGTGTACTAATTTGTATATCTGAATTGATTTTAAGGTCTTGCAGTGTTGCCATTTGGAAAACCAGAAAAGTTGTTCGGCTAGATGCATTTTTAAAGATTCACTGTCTTCAGTGGCTATTGGTCTATGGCAGGAAAGCTAAGAGTAGAAATAATTCTTCCTGTTTGATGTGGGAGGAATACACAGCAAAATTGAACCCATTCACAAGGAATAACACAATAAAACCCAAAAGAACTGTGGATGCTGTAAATCAGGAACAAAAACAGAAGTTGCTGGAAAAGCTTTGCAGGTCTGGCAGCATCTGTAAAGAAAAAAAATCAGAGATAACGTTTTGGGTCCAGTTCTAAGTTCTGAGGAAGGGTCACCAGACCCGACACATTAACTCTGATCTTTTTCTTCACAGATGCTGCCAGACCTGCTGAGCTTTTCCAGCAACTTGTGTTTTTGTTGCAAGGAATAACTCGTCACTTTAAGATAGCACGTAGTCTGAAAGATCTAGTACATGTAAAGTTGTGTCGCTGAACCATTTCCAATTAAGTGGGTTTATTTTGTGAATATGTTTCCGTTCATGATGTGGTTATCTGTTAAAACAGTGTGACGCTATATATTGAGATAATAGGAACTGCAGATGCTGGAGAATCCGAGATAACAAGGTGTAGAGCTGGATGAACACAGCAGGCCAAGCAGCATCATAGGAGCAGGAAAGCTTGATGTTTCGGGCCGAGACCCTTCATCAGAAATGGGGGAGGGGAAGAGTGTTCTGAAATAAATAGGTAGAGAGGGGGAGGCGGCTATATACTTGTGGTTTTTGCGGGTATTAGTGTGAGTACAACTTGAATACTGTGTACAGTTTTGATCACCTTAATTAAGTCCTATAACTTGTTAAGAGATTGTTAACTAAGGTCAAAGTCTACGAAATTGAAGCAAATTACTGACAAGGAATTTGGTTGAGCGGCAGGTGGCAGAAAGTAGGGATTATAGGTTGGTACTTAAATTGGCAGGATTAACCAGTGGTGTCTGATAAGGATCTGTGTTAAGGCCTCAATTATTCACATTATTTATTAATGACTTGGATCATGACATAAAAAGTCATTTATCCAAATTTGCTGATGACACAAAGTTAGGCGGCATTGTAGACACTTAGATGATAGCATAAAATTACAAAGGGACATTAATAGACAAAGTGAATGGGCAAAACTGTGGCAGATGGAATTCAATGTAAGCAAGTGTGAGGTTATCCATTTTGGACTGTAAAAAGACGATCAGGGTACTTTCTAGATGGTATGAAGCTTAATACAGTGGATGTCCGAACAAATTTGGTGTTTAGATCTTAAAATGTCATGAGCAGATGCAGAAAATAGATTAAAAGGTTAATGGAATATTGGCCTTTATATCTAGAGGACTGGAACATAAGGACGCAGAAGTTATGCTGCAATTATACAAAACCGTGATTAGACCTGATTGCAGTACTCTGAGCAGAGCTGGGCACCACACATTAGGAAGGATATATTGGCATTATAGAGAGTACAATGTAAGTTTACAAGAATGATACCTTGAGTTCAGAGGTTAAGTAATGAAGAGAGATTATACAAATTAAGCCTGCTTTCTCTAGAATTTAGAAGGTTAAGGGGTATGGCAATCGAAGTCTTCAAGACATTAACAGGAAAAGGCCGGGTAGATAAAGATAAACTATTTCCACTACTTGGAGCTTCTGGAACGAGAGCACATTGTCTGAGAATTAGGGCCAGACCGTTCAGGAACGATGTTAGGAAGCACTTCGACACACAAAGGGTGGTAGAGGTTTGGAACTCTCTTCTACAAAAAGCAGTGGATGCTGTACCAGCTGTTAATTTTAAATCTGAGATAGATGACTTTTTTTATTGAGCAAAGGTAGTAAGGGAATGGGTCAAAGACAGGTATATGGAGTTAGGCCACAGATCAGCCACAATCTCATTGAATGGTGGAAGAGGCTTGAGGGGCTAAATGGCTTACTCCTGTTCCTATGTCCTGTGTTACTATCTTAAGGAAGGATCTACATGCATTGGAGGTGGTTACTGGATTAATTTGAATGGTTGGTTAGCTCAGCTGACTGAATGATGTCGTCTAGTGCCAATAGTGTGGGCTCAATTCCCACACCAACTGAGGTTATTGTGAAGGACTCTCCTTCTCAACCTTTCTCTTTATCTGAGGCATGGTGACTCTTAAGTTAAACCACCATCAGTCATCTCCCTGTGATGAGAGAGCAGAGGTATGTGTGCAGCATTGAACAATGTATTTGAACCTGCTCCTTGCATGTGTCTTGCTAGTTCACTTTGTGTAATGACTACCCAATTGAAATTCCTAAATCCTCAGTGTAGATTTTAGAGAGAGGTGAAAAGTCCTCAGCAATCAATCACTTAATATGTCCACCCTAATATGATGATTGCATTTTTCCAAATGCAATAATTGGCCTCAGAACTCACACACCTCTTATCTCTCTCATCTTCCCGCTGGTTGCATCCTGTTCCCATTTCGAGAATGCCAAGGAAGCCTACTTAAACAGTGACAGCCCCAGCCACAATGGCAGCATTCTGAGTCCCTACGGCAGCAACTTGTGCTGTGTTGGAATGTCACATTGCTCCGACACAGTACAGGGTCACCACATATGTTATTGAAAGCAAGTGCGCATTCCAATTGGAAATGCTGGGGTCTCCAGACCTGTGCTGATCCAAGTTGGAGATTGGCTCCTCCGTGTTCCCTGACATTTGTGCATAGACTAAGTTTCTAAGTGCACTGAACACTCATCCTCATCAGTCTTCTGTGGTGGAAACCATTGAAATCCTCTTTTGTGGCATTGCCTCTGTCGAGCTGGCTGCTGTGGAATGCTTTGTCCAGCCCTTTTCCTAAGTGCCTTCTATGCTCCACCTCACCATCCCCATGTTAGGGGATGTCCCTCCTCCTCGCCATCTCCTAAACCACGCTTCTGGTACATCAGAGAACCTGGTATCCACTCTCTCTGAAGCTCAGGCAATCTTGTGCTGGATGTCTCAGTTTCACTGGAAGTCTCAACCCACTTCCCCTTTCAGAGTTACTGGCTGCTGCTAAATGGTTATTGTGCACTTCCAATTCAGTGCCCATTCCTGAGTCCAACAGCCATTCAATAACTTTGGTAACTGGCTTCACACAGCAATCATTGAATTGAGCAAACAGCTTAGATTCTATCTGTGCCTGCCACCTCATGTGTAGGTTAATGGTTGTTTCCCAATGTCCACACCCATTCTCTGCACCAATCAATTTCGTACCCACTGAGTTTGAAATTCTGACAACTGCACTGGAAGTTAATGCACAATATTTCATTCTCTCTCCAATGTTTTGGTGTGCCTCTTTTTGTAATCAGTGCCCTGGTCTGTTGGTCAACAATATTTCACGCCATTAGACCATAAGATGGAGGAGCAGAAGTAGGCCATTCATCCCATCAAATCTGCTCCACCATTCAATGAGATCATGACTGATTTGATCATCCTCAACTCCACTTTTCTGCCCTTTCCCCATAACCCTTGATTCCCTTCCTGATTAAAAATCTGTCTATCTTAGCTGATAGACTGATGTAAAGTATTTATCCAACTCCTCTGCCATTTCTTGGTTCCCCAGCCTCATTATCTTTGGGGTTTCTGTTCATTTTGATTTCTCACTTCCTTTCTATATATTTAAAAGAGCTCTCGTTGTCTGTTTTTATATTGCTTGTTAGTTAACCCTCAAAGTTATTTTCCCCCTCTTTCTTTTGACATTGTTTGTTGGATTTTAAAACTTTCACAATCCTCTGGCTTACTACTAATCTTTGCAAATACTTTTTCGTGCAATTTGATGCTCTCCTTAATGTCTCTGGTTAACCATAGTTAGCTTAGCCCCTTCCAAGAATCCTGCTACTTCACTGGGACATATCTTTAATGGAAGCAATGAACTATTTTCTCAAATGTCTGCCATTGTTCCTCAGCATCTTGCTGCTAAAATCCTTTTCCAGTCTAATCCTGCCAGCTCAGCTCTCATTCCTTTGAAATTACCTTTATTGCAGTTTGTTTGTTTAAGTTTTAACAGTTGTTTCTAACCCAAGTCTCTCATTCTCAAACTGAATGCTAAATTCTACCATGTTATAATCACTTTCCTGGGGCATCTTTTATTCTGAGATCATTCATTAAACCTGCCACATTACGCATTACCAGATCCAAAATACCATGATCCCTGATTGTCGGAAATTTTCCCAAATATATTCCATGAATTTTTCCTCATGGCTACTTCTGCCAATTTGATTTTCCTAAATTACATGAAGATTAAAATCACCCACGATTAACATGCTGCCATTTTACATGCCCTCATTATCTCCTGATTTATTCGCTGTCCCACTGTGTAATTGCTGTCCAGGAACCTATAGACTACTCCCACTGTTGTCTTCATTTCTCTGTAATTTCTTATCCATTCCATTCCACCCATATGGATTTTACATCTTCCAAACTAAGTTCATGTCTTGCTATTGTACTTATTCTATCTTGTATAAACAAAGCTACCACAGCACCCCTTCCTTCCTGTCTGTCCTTTTAAAAAGCTTTGATCTCCTTGGATGCATGTCTGTGCAATGTCTATAACAAAATAATATGTTAATGTCTATTTGTGCCATTAATTTATTTACTTTGTTTGAATTAGTGTCACCTAGTAGTATTAGCACTACACTATTCATCTCGAGACTCAGGTAATGTTCTGGGGACCCAGATTTGAATCCTGGTGGAATTTGGATTAAAATCAAAAAATCTGGAATTGAGTATCTAATGACGACCATCGCTAATTGTTGGGAAAACCCACCTGCTTCACTAAGACCCTTTAGGGAAGAAAATCTGCTGCCCTTACTGGCCTGGCCAATATGTGACTCCATACCTACAGCAAAGTGGCTGACTTTTAACTACCCCCATGTCAAAATATGGATGGGCAATAAATGCTGACCAATGAATACAAATCCTATGAATGAATTTTAAAAAATCAATTTCCAAGACAATGGTTCCAGCCTGATTCAAGTGAAGCATGTTCCATCAGAACAGCTCCCAGTACACCAATATGGTGTAGTGGAAATACTGGAAAGACAGAAGCTGAGAGGAGACTTGATAGAGGTCTACAAAATTATGAGAGGGTGGATAGTCAGAGGCTTTTTCCCAGGGTTGAAGTTTCAGTTACAAGGGGGCCCAGGTTCAAGGTCAGAGAGGGAAAGTTTAAGGGAGATGTGTGAGAGATGTTTTTCACAGAGAGAGTGGTAGCAGCCTGGAATGCACTACCAGAAGACGTGGTGGAAGCAGGCACATTGAAGACATTTAAGAGGCACCAAGATGGGTAAATGAACAGGGAGGGAATAGATGGATATGGATCAAAAAATGTCAGGTTTGTTTTTAGATTAATTAGGGCATGATGTTCGGCACAGGCTTGGAGGGCTGAAAGGCCTGTTCCCCTGCTGTACTTTTTCATTTGCTCATTTGTTCAATACCCCACAAACTGAAGCCCGTTCCAATCTTAAGACCATTTCTTGAACTTACTGACTTTATTTACCTGTTTCCAGTTTAAATTTCACCACCACCAACCCTGGAGTGGCTAGAGGTACCAGGTTTCACAGATTGTGAGACTGAATTAATTACCGGTGCAACAAGGATACCCTTGCACCATCATCTCTTCATGTCTCTGTTTTTGCTCAACAAAAACAGACTTCCTGTTAGCCAACACATTTCGGCTACTTTCACAGGAAGTGAAGAAATGCTTTGCATAAGCCTGCTGTGTTCATGCAGCCCCACACCTTGTTATCTCAAATGCTTTGAATAACTTCTGCATTCAATGTCAGGAGGCAAGAATCTGTGAGTGAAAAAAAGACACTGAAGAAATGGCAATGATTTCTCTTTATATTTGGCTTTCTGCAGTCCCGCTGTCAGTCTCTGTGCTGGGATCCAGTGAGTGTTTTCTAATAACTCTTCAATTCACACACGTTTGTTTTATCTTTTCATTGAAAGGTGAGGAGTGGTGAAGGTCCAGTGCCGTCACGGTCAGAGTCAGATAAACAGGGACGGGGAGAAAACCCATTGATTAGGAGACAGCGAGATCACGTAACAGCAGGAGAATATTCAACCCATCGAGCCTGTGCACGGATTCTATGAGATCATGGCTAATAAGTATCCAAATTAAATCCATGCCTTTCAAAATCCTTTCAAAACAAAATTGATCAATTCTGATACGTTCAATTGTTTCCCAGAAATCCCAGGAGACAGTTAATGATTTTCAGGGTCTGTGCTTCCTGACCTCACTCCTCTCAATTTAAATTTGCTCCTTTGTTCCGAACCGTCCGATTGAAGGAAATCTTTTAAACATGAAAAGCGCTTCGATGTGATCATTTGCACTGGTGTTAAACGCTGAAGTGACCAAAGGGCACTATGTCTGCACAACAAACTCCTGGTGACAGTGGATGAGGGCTGGATTCTCAAACCCGACTGAAACCCTGGGTTGAAATGCAGCCCGAACTTCGCCCATTGTCAGAGACCGCCGAAAGCCCTCAACTGGATTCCAGCCTCTCAAGCACTCTCTCGT
>JAHRHZ010000012.1:2864344-2950931 GCA_024137785.1 Ginglymostoma cirratum
GGTACAGCGGATGTAGTATACCACATTGGCAGATGTGCAGGTAAACATCTGCTTGATGTGGAAAGTCTTCTTGGGGCCTGAGCTTGGGGTGAGGGAGGAGGTGTGGGGGCAGGTGTAGCACTTCCTGCCGTTGCAGGGAAAAGTGCCGGGTGTGGTGGGGCTGGAGGGGATTGTGGAGCGGACAAGGGAGTCACGGAGAGAGTGGTCCCTCCGGAAAGCAGACAAGGGTAGGGAGGGAAAAATGTCTTTGGTGGTGGGGTCTGATTGCAGATGGCGGAAGTGTCGGAGGATGATGCGTTGGATCCAGAGGTTGGTGGGGTGGTACGTGAGGACGAGGGGTATTCTTTTTTGGTTGTTATTGCGGGGACGGGGTGTGAGGGATGAGTTGTGGGAGACACGGTCGAGGGTGTTCTCGACCACTGTGGGGGAGGTGGCGGGGGGAGTAGCGGTCCTTGAAGAATGAGGACATCTGAGATGTTCGGGAGTGGAATGCCTCATCCTGGGAGCAGATGCGGCAGAGGCAAAGGGATTGGGAATAGGGGATGGCATTTTTGCAGGAAAGTGGGTGGGAGGAGGTGTTCGGATGGTGTTGCAGTCCCAATAACTCTATGGGCACAGGCTCCACCTGGTCCGGGAGCTCTTGGGTTGGCTATTTGTCCCGGGCTCTTTCGGTTGGTCTCACGCAGGAGGCAGTGAGAAGGAGAGAGGCTGAGATTTATAGACCAATCCATCACCATTTCTGAAACCTCCCACAGTTTCTCACAATAGTGTGGCAATATCACTAAGTCAATAGGGCCAGATTAATGCCCTGGCAACAAGGATTGAAATCCCATGACAACAGCTGCTGTCCATTAGGAAAGCTAATGTCAGCAACTGTGACCATCAAACTGTCATTGAGTATCATTTTTTAAAAAATCTGATTGACTCCTATACTTCAGGGAAGAAAATCTGCTGGCTGTGATTTCAAACCACACAGACCCATCTCCACTATACTCTGAAATGGTTTAGCAAGCCACTCAGCTCAAGGGTAAGACTATAAGAAATTGGAAATGGAATAGGCCATTCAGCCCATCGAACCTGCACCACTAGTCAATAGGATCATGGCTGATTCAATATTCCCCACGTCTACTTTCCCACCTTTTCCTCTTGACCCTCGATTTTCCTACTGAACAAGAATCTATCCGTCTCAGTCTGAAATGTACTCTGTCCCTACAACTTTCTGTAGCAAGGTGTTCCAAAAAATCACAACCCCCTGAGAGAAGAAATTCTTCCTCATCTCAGTCTTAAATTGGCACCCCTTTATTCTGAGACTATGCCCTCTGATCCTATATGCTTCCGTGAGGGGAAACATCATCTCATCATTTACCCTGTCAAGCCCCTTAAGAATCCTCTATGTTTCAATCTGATCACCTCTTGTTTTTCTAAGCTCCAGTAAGAAAAGCCCCAATCTGTATAACCTTTCCTCAGAAGACAATCCCTCCGTATTGGGATCATCTCAATGAACTTTGCCTGAACCTCCTCCAATGAAATGATATCTTTCCTTGAATAAGAGAATCAAGACTACTCACAATACTCCATATGTGTTCTCACCAACACCTTGTACATTTGCAGAAAGACTTCCCAACTTTTATTCTCTGACCCCCTTGAAATAAGGGAAACATTCCATTAGTCTTCCTGATTACCAGCTGTACTTGTGTGCTAGCTTTCTGTGTTTCATGCACAAGTAACCCAATGTCCCTTTGTGTTGTAGCTTTCTTCAGTTTCTCTTGTTTTAAATAATATTCTGTTTTTCTGTGATTCCTTCCAAAATGAACAAATTCACATGTTCCACATTATACTCCATTTGCCAATTTTTTTGCCCACTTATTTAACCTATCAGTGTCTCTCTGTAATCTGTCTGTATCCCTCTCACAACATTCCTTTCCACCTATTTTTATGTCATCCACAGATTTGGCTAAACTGCATTCACTTCCTTCCTCCAAGTCATTAATATATGTGGTGAGCAGTCGGATCCCAGCACGGATCGCTGTGAAACCCCACTGGTTACAGGTCACCAACCTGAAAAAGAACCCCTTATCCCCACTTGCTGTTTTCTGCCCAATAGCCAATTCTCTATTCATGTCGATATTACTATCTCGAACACCATGGGCTCTGAGCGTATATTACGTTTGTAAGGTACTTTGTTAAATGTCTCCTGGAAGTCCAAATATAACATATCTGCTGCTTCCCATGTATCCACTCTGGTTGAGACTTCCTCAAAAAACTCATAAATTAGTCAGACATGACTTCCCTTTCATGAGGCCATGCTGATGCTGCTTGATTAGGTTCTGATTTTTCAAATGCTCTGCTATTACTTCCTTTAATGATTGATTCTGATACCTTTCCAACAATGGCTGTTAAGCCAATTGGCCTACAGTAATCTACTTTGTGCATCCCTCCTTTTTTGGATAGGGATGCCATGTTAGCAGTTTTCCAATCCTCTGGTACTTCTCCAGAATCTAATAATTTATGAAAAATTGCAACTAATGCATCCATTATTCCTGCTGCTACCTCTCTTATGATCATTGGATGCAAGCCATCATGGGCAAGGAATATATCTACCTTTAGCCAAACTTGTTTATCTGATATTACTACTTTAGTGATGGTGATAATACTTAATTCCTCCCCCATATTCTTTTGTATTCAAGGGACATTCAACATGTCTGCCACCAGAAAGATTATTGCAAATATCAGTTTGTCTCCTCTGCCATTTCCTTGTTCTCCAAACCATCCTCCCAGATTCATTTTCTAAGGGACCTTCATTCACTTTTATCTTCCTCTTCCTTTTTACATAATAAAGAAGCTCTTATTGTCAGATTTTAGATTTTTCACTAGTTTGCCCTGAGTTTATTTTATATCTTTATTATTGTTTTAATCCTCCTTTACTGGATTCTGAATTTATCCCAGTCTTTGGGACTATCACTGACTTTGGCCTCCTTATGTGCTTTTGCTTTCAACTTAATACTCTCTTTAACTTCATTGGTTAGCTGTGATTTGTTTATCCCTCTCTTAGAATCTTTCTTCCTTGCTGGGATGTATTTTTGCTAATCTATCTGTCCACTTCACTTTAGCTAACTCAATCCTCATTTCATTGTAATTTCCTTTATTTAAGTTAAACACAGTTGTTTTTGATCTAAGTTTTTCGTTTTCAAACTGAATATTAAATTCTGTCACGCTATGATCACTACTTCCTCGGGGATCTTATACTCAGAGGTTATCCATGGGGGCAGCACAGTGGCTCAGTAGTCACTACTGCTGCCTCAGAGCACAAGGACTTGGGTTCGGTTCCAGCAACAGGCAATTGGCTGTGCACATTCTCCCTGTGTCTGCATGGGATTCAGCTGGGTGCTCCAGTTTCTTCCACATTCCAAAGATGTGCAGTTTAGGTGGATTGGTGATGGTAAATTGCCTGGTAGAATCCAGGGATCTGTAGGCCAGGTGGATTAGCCATGGTAGATGCAGGGTTATGATGATAGGGTAGAAGCTGGATTTGGATGGGATGCTCTTTGGAGGGTTGGTGTGGACTCAATGAGCCAAATTGCCTCTGCCTACACTGTAGATATTAAATGATCATCAGATCCAAGCTAGCCTGTTCCCTGGTTGGCTCTGTGACATATTGCTCTAGGAAACTATCCCTAGTGCACTGTATGAATTTGTTGTCGTAGCTACCCTTTCCAATTTGATTAACCCTATCAACATGAAGATTTAAGTCACCCAGAATTGTAGCTCTATTCTTTTTCCATGCTCCGATTTTTGTGGATTTGTTGCCTTTCCCACAGAGAGGCTACTTTTTTGGTATTTGTGACAGATATAAAAGAATATTCAAAATGGTGCTTGCTGGTCCTGCTTTATGGCAAATTTTACATTTTACTGATATGTACCTGTGATTGAACAGAAAATAGAACAAAAATTCTTCAGCTTTCCCTTCCCTGGGGAATTTCCTCATTTCTTGCCTGGGACTGTTCTAGATGAATGATTTGAGACTGTTCTCATTGGACACCAATTCCATTATTGTTACGTCAGGTGACCATGCTCCTTGGGATGGAATGTCATCTTTTATTATACGTCCATAGTTGCTGTTCAGAAGGTGGTGGTGAGCTGCCTTCTTGAACTGCTGCAGTCACAATGCTGTAGGTTGATCTACCATGCCCTTAGGGAGGAAATTCCAGAATTTTGACCCAGCAACAGTGAAGGAATGGCGATATACTTCCAAGTCAGGCTTTCACGAGAGATTGCAGGTGGTGATGTTCTGAAGTGCCTTCACCCTACAGGTGGGTTTGGAAGGTGCTGTCTAATGATCTTTGGTGAATTTCTGCGGTGCATCTTATAGACAGTATACTCTGCTGCTACGGAGTATCAGTGGTGAAGGGAATGGATGCTTGTGGAATTATGTTCGGCATGGACTGGTTGGACCGAATGGTCTGTTTCCATGCTGTGTGACTCTCTCTATTTACAAGGATGTGGTGCACGTGGGCTGCTTTGTCTTGGATGGTGTCAAGCTTCTTGAGTGTTGTTGGAGCTGTACTCACCAAGACAAATGGGGGGACATTCTATCACGCTCCTGACTTGTATCTTGTAGATGTTGGAGAGGCTTTGGGGGAGTCAGGAGATGAGTTACTCACTGCAGTATTCCTAACAACAAAGAACAATACAGTACAGGAACAGGCGCTTCGGCCCTCCAAGCCTGCACTGACATATTTTGTGCTTCCATACCAAAACTGGCTTCACTTACAGGATCCATATCCCTTTATTCCTTTCCTATTCATGTGTTCATCCAGGTGCTTCTTGAATGTGGCTACTGTATCTGTTTCCATCACATCCTCCGCAGTGTGTTTCAGGCTCTCACCACTGTTTGTGTGAAAAACTTGCCTTGCATATCTCTTTTAAACTTGCCCCACCACCTCCCCCCCACCCCCGCCACCCTGCATCTTGAACCTATATCACCTAATAATTGACCCCTCTACCTGGGAAAAAGCCTTACACTTTTCACTTTATCCATGCCATTCACAATCTTATAAGCTTCTATCAGGTCACCCCTTAGTAAAAACAAACCCAGGTCTATCTAAGACATAGTAAGAACGCCGATGCTGGAGTCGGAGATAACCCAGTGT
Source organism: Ginglymostoma cirratum (assembly GCA_024137785.1). NCBI lineage: Eukaryota > Metazoa > Chordata > Chondrichthyes > Orectolobiformes > Ginglymostomatidae > Ginglymostoma > Ginglymostoma cirratum. Next base: position 2,869,495 of record JAHRHZ010000012.1, read on the forward strand.
GGAGCTGGAGGAACACAGTAGGCCAGGCAGCATCAGAGGAGCAGGAAAGTCAACATTTCAGGTTGGAACCCTTCTTCAGAAATGAGGGAAGGGGAAGGGAGCTCACAAATAAATAGAGAGAGGGAGATGGGGCTGGGGAAGGTATTTGGGATGCTGATAGTGAGTGCAGGTAGGCAGTGGTGAGGATTGGTCACTGGGGTGGGAGGAGCGGGTAGGTGGGAGAGAAGGTGGACAGGTTGTGTCAGGTCAAGGAGGCGGGGATGAGAGAGAGGGTTGGTCATGGGGTGAGGCCGGGGATGGGGTGATTTTGAAATTGGAGGAGCAGCACCTTATATTCCGCCTTGGCAGCCTACAACCCAATGGCCGAAATGTGGATTTTACCACATTTACCGGCCTGTGTTCCTCCAGCTCCACACTATGTCTATCTAACCTTTCTTCATAGCTAAAATTCCCCATACCAGGCAACATTCTGGTAAACCTTTTCTGTACCCTCTCCAAACCACCCATATCCTTCTGGTATAACAAGGTGCAGAGCTGGATGAACACAGCAGGCCAAGCAGCGGCAGAGGAGCAGGAAAGCTGATGTTTCGGGTCTGGACCCTTCTTCCATTTCTGATACCTTGTTATCTCAGATTCTCCAGCATTGACAGTTCCTACTATCTCCATATTCTTCTGGTAGTGTGGTGATCAGAACTGTATGCAACCTGTGTTCATATAGTGAGTCCAGTTGAATCTCTGGTCAATGGTGATTCCCCAAGATGTTGATAGTGGAGGATTCAGTGATGATAACACTGCTGAGTGACAAGGAATGGTAATTAGATTGTCTATTATTGGCCATTACCTGTCATTTGTGTGATGTGAATGTCACTTGCCACTTGTCAGCCCAAGCCTGGATATTGTCATGGTTTTGTTGTGTTTGTGCATTGACTCCTTTGATATGTGTGGAGTGTGAAAGGTACTGAACTTGTGTAATCATCGACGAACATTCCCACTTCTGACCTTCTGATGGAGGGAAGATAGTTGATGCAGCAGCTTGGGTGTGGGATATTACCATGAGGAACTCCTACAGAGACGTCCTGGAGCTGAGATGACTGACCTCAAACAACCACAACCATCTTCCTATGTGCCAGGTATGACCCCAACCAATGGAGAGCTTGCCCCTTGGTGCCTTTTGATTCCAGTTTTACTCGGGCTCCTTGATGGCACAATCAGTCAAATGTGGCCTTGATTCAAAGCCTTTACCAACTAGGCCACAGGGAGAGCTCTGAACTGTAATAAGTTAAAATTTTTTTCAAGACACTGATCCATTTTGGAGTAGAAGTCTTCAGTACTGTTGCTGGAATCTTGTCAGAATTCATCACTTTTACACCATGCAGTGCCTTCAACTGTTTCTTGATATCATGTGGAGTGAATTGAATTTCCTGAGTACTGGTAGTTGTGATGCTGGAGCCCAGTGAAGGATAATGGATGATTCATTTGGCACTTCTGGCTGAAGATTGCTGCGCATGCTTCAGCCTGATCTCTGCACTGATGTGTTGGTCTCTTCCATCATGGAGGATGGGGATAATTTTGGAACTTCTTCCACCAGTGAGTTGCTCAACTGTCCACCACCATTTGTGACTGGATGTAGCAGGACTGCAGAACTTAGATCTGATCCATTGGTTGTAGGATCACTTAGCTCTGCATATCACTTGCTACTTATGCTGTTTGGCCTGCAAATAATCCTGTTTGTTGGCCTCACCAGGTTGACACCTCATTTTTAGATATGCCTGGTACTTCTCCTGACATGCTGTTCTTTATTGTCTCTGTTGAACCAGAGTTGATCCCTTGGCTTGACAGTAATGGTTTAGTGGGAGAATTTGCCGGGTCATGAAGTTGCAGATTATGCTGGAGTACAATTCTGCTGCCGATGTTGGTCCACAACGCCTCATGGATACCCAGTTCATGAGTTGTTGGGCAGTTGTCTATCCATTTAGCACAGTGATCATGCCAGACAACACTTAAGAGATGTGAAAGGTGGGACTTCATCTCTACAAGCACTCTTACCAATACTGTCATGGACAGACACGTATCTGCAGCTGGCAAATTGACAAGGATGAGGTCAAGTATGTATTTCCCTCTTGTTCATCCTCTCACCACTTGCTGGAGACCCAGTCTTGCAGCTATGTCCTTCAGGACCTGACCAGTTCAATCAGTTGTACTAATAACATCTTTGAAGATAGACATTGAAATCCCCCACCCAGGGTACATTTTGTGCCCTTGCCACACTCTAGTTTCTCAAAGTGTTGTTCATTATGAAGGAGTATTGATTCATCAGCCGAGGAAGGACATTACGTGGTAATCAACAGGAGGTTTCCTTGCCCATGTCTGACCTGATGCGTTGCTACTTCATGGGGTCTGGAGTCAATGTGAGGATTCCTAGGGCAACTCCTTCCAGAGTGTCTCTGAATGTGCCATCACCTCTGCTGGGCCTATCCTGTTCGTGGGACTGCATATGTCTCTGATTTCCTGTTTAACGTCATTCCCAACACCACCGCTGCAGTTTGGTGGTCTGTACACCACCCCCAGTACTAGTTTTTGCACCTTGATATCTTTCAATTCTACCCACACATTCCTCCCGTCCCTGGTTACCCTGAAGCCATATCTCCATAATCCCACCTATATCATGCCCGTTTACATTTATTTGTGTGATTAATTCATCCACTTTATTTTGAATGCTCCATGCTTTCAGACATAGAGTTCGTCTTTTTAACAATCTTTGTCCCATTCCCAATTTTTTTTACTGTGGCCTTGTATGATTCTGGCCTTTGATTACTTTGCCTATCACTTCTCTTCTTCCCCTTTCTGCCTTTTGTTCTTGTCCTTGATTGCCCTTCCTCTGACGGGTTGCATAGGTTCCCATCCCCATCTGTCTCCATTGCTCTGATGATGCCATCTTCCACTTCCAATCTGTGGCCCTATATTCCTAAACTGAAGATTTTCCTCCGCAGTAGCTAATCTTGAACATGATTTGAATGAGGGAATAAAATGTAGCATCTCCAGGTATGCAGATGATACCAAGTTGGGTGGGAGGGTGAACTGTGACAAGGATACAGAGGTCCTTCAGCATGATCTTGACAGGTTGGGTCAGAGGGCAAATCAGTGACATAATTTGGATAAATGTGAGGTTAATCACTTCAGAAGCAAAAACAAGAGGCAGGTAACTATCTAAATGGCTGTAAATTGGGAGAGGGGAGTGTGCAGCGGGACCTGGGTGTCCTTGCACACCAGTCGCTGAAGGTAAACATGTAGGTACAGCAGGGAGTAAGGAAGGTAAATGGTATGTTGGCCTTCATTGCAAGAGGTTTTGAGTACAGGAGCAGGGATGTGTTGTTGCAGTTATACAGGGCCTTGGTGAGGCCACAACTAGAATATTGTGTGCAGTTTTGGTCTCCTTTTCTGAGGAAGGATGCTCTTGCTCTCGAGGGTGGGCAGCAAAGGTTTACCAGGCTGATTCGGGGGACGGCGGGTCTGATGTATGAAGAGAGATTGACTAAGTTGGGATCGTTTTTGCTAGAGTTCAATTGAATGAGGGGGGATCTTATTGAGGCTTATAAAATTCTAACAGGACTGGACAGGGTAGATGCAGGGAGGACGTTCCCGATGGTGGGTATGTCCAGTATGAGGATTCGGGGTAGACGATTTAAGATGGAGATGAGGAGACATTTCTTCACTCAAAGAGTGGTGAGCCTCTGGATTCATTACCACAGGAAGTAGTTGATGTCAAAACATTGAATGTATCCAAGAGACGACTAGATATAGCACTTGGAGTGAATGGGATCAAAGGTTATGGGGGGAAAGGAGGATTAGGCTATTGAGTTGGACGATCAGCCATGATTGTGAAGAATGGCAGAGCAGGCTCGAAGGGCCAAATGGCCTTCTGCTGCTTCTATGTTTCTATATAACATGCCTGTCTCAATTCCCACACATCTTCCCTCAATTTTACTCCTTTCCCAGGACGATGGTAGGGCTTCCCATTTATCCACGTGTGAATAACCTGTATATCGTATAATCTCAATTGTTTATTTTTTCTCATTTAACCAACCACCCTCTGTCTTTTTTATTCATTTACATTTGAAAATGTAAACAGGAGATTTCTTTAATTTACACTGACCCACAAAATCAGACAGAGACACTTGGAGAATTTACTGGTGTTTATTCATGTGTGTCAAGGGAGACTCATTCTTCCCATCAAAAAAATGGATCTACCCAAGCTATTATAAAACATTGATTATTATACTACCTTTAACTTAGGCATTACATGATTTGATGTCCCAATCATCTTTAACAGTTCTGATTCTGTGCATCTAATAATAGCCAATTGCCTCCTACAACGTTTGAATAGTGAATTAATGCTAGTGCATATGCACAGGGAGGAGGGGAGATAAACAGATGGCCATTTACTCAGTCTCTAATCTTGTTTTGATGGTGCACCTAATCTTTATGGACTGGAACAGTTGATCTGTCTTTTGTCATAGTAACAATGGCTTCCTGTCTTAGGGTGGGAGATCTGTCTTCTTCTTACAGGAATGGAGTCATACACAGTAGACTTAGCATTGTTCACCGGGAGTGCTACTATTTCACTGATCCATGTGATTCTTTGTAACTCTGGAACATGACAATGAAATGTTGCAGAAATGTCCTAGATCTGAGTTGTCTGACATTTAAGAACTTTAACGATTTTCTGTTTCCTACTTTCTCCAGCCAGTGGAGAATTTTCCACTGAATCCCAATGACTTAAGCTGTGTTAGGGTTGCTTGATGGCATACTCAATTGCTATGATGATGTCAAAGATAATCACCTTCATTGCACCTCCAGTTTTCAGCTTTTTTGTTCATGTTTGAACCAAGCTTGTAAGGAGGTCAGGAGCCGAGTGTCCCTGGCAGAAACTAAACTGGGCATCACTGATCAGGTTATTACTGAGCAGGTGCTGCTTGATAGCACTGTTGATGGTGGGAAGCCAAAACAAGCAGGGTACTGGGATGTGTTAATGAATATTGAACCACTTCTCATTTCTGCTAATCTGAGAAACTTCTATATCTCTTACCCGGATTCCCTATTTGTAGCCTTTTTAAAATCTGCACTGCTACCTGACCCCTTGATCCTACATTCCCTAAGATCTTTAGTGGCTCTGCATTACACCGGCCAAAGCCTTTACCAGCTAGACAGTGGGGAGAGCTTTGAACTGGATTAAATTAAATTAAATTAATTTCATCAAGGCACTGATCCATTCTGATGTTTATTCTTTCCTCAGCTGCTCAGGGAACTGTCTCAGTGGTGAGCGGGACAGAGGGAAATTCAGTTACTTTACCCTGTATCTTCATGACCAGAGACTCCGACACCCTGTCCACTATTACCTGGATGAGGAAGAAGCCCTACCAACACATCGTAACATTTACAGCCCAATCAAAGGGAAACTGGACAACTGTAAACGGTGGAAATCGGTATGAGCTCATCGGGAACCCAGAGAAGGGAAACGCATTGACCAGGATAAACCAGCTGAGTGTGAGGGACAATCACACTTACCTCTGTCAAGTGGAATACAGATCAAGACTCAATTTTCAGTACCTGATCCAGAAAGAGATACGGCTACAGGTCGTACCTAGTAAGAAACCATTCTCGTGTTCTTTAGTCTATAGAGAGTAACAGTGATGATGGGACATAAGAAAAAGGATTTATCAGCCATTGGCATTTTTGGTATGACTTCTACTTCCAAGTTATAAGGCCAGGGGTTCAAGTTCCACTCAAGATTGTGTGACACTCCAGTGTAGCACTGATGGAATCCTCCACTGCTGAAGCCACCATCTTTCTGTAAAGTTACTGAACTGAGGCTGTGCCTCGAATCTCAGATTCACGTAGAGCATATTTAAGACAGTTTCTTAGGACAACTCATTTTGAAACCGACTAGGGACGAGGCTATTTTGTACCTGACTCTGAGTGAAAATTAGTAGGATATATAGAACAGCAGTAGAAGCTTTTCCATGGATATAAAAAAGAAAAGAAGATCTAAAAATGAGTGTTCATTCATTACAGGATGAGGGGAGATTAATAGTAGGAATGAAGGCAATGGCAGAGACTTTGAATAAAGATTTTGTCTCCACAGAAGATAACACATAAAACATCGCTAGAATAGTAGGAAATCATATATAGCAAATCAAAGAAGGAACAAACTGAGCATAGTGGCTCAGTGGTTAGCACGGCTGTCTCACAGCACCAGGGACCCAGGTTCGATTACATCTTTAGGCAACTGTTTATGTGGAGTTTGCATATTCTCTCCACGTCTGCATGGGTCCCCTCCAGGTGCTCTGATTTCCTCCCATAGTCCTAAGATGTGCAGGTTAGATGGATTGGCCATACTAAATTGCCCTTGGTGTCCAGGGTTGTGCAGGCCAAGTAGAATGACCATAGGAAATGTGGGGTAACAGGGATAAGGTGGGTCTGGATGGGATGCTCTTCAGAGGATGGGTGTAGACTCAATGGGCCAAATGGCCTGCTTTCCCACTGTAGGGATTCTGTGATAATTACAGGAGGCAAAAAAGCTGGGAAAATTAATGGGATTTAAGGCCCCAGGACCTGATCTCCTCCATCCTAGGGTCTTAAAAGAAGAGGCTGCAGAGTGCAGATGTATTAGTTGTAACCTTTCACAATTCCCTAGATTTGGGAAGCTCCAGGTGGATTGGAACATCAGAAATATAATGCTTCTCTCCAAGAAAGGGAGACAAAAGGCAGGAATCTACAGGCCATTTAGTCTTCTGTCCGTAGTTGGGAGAAATGCTAGGATTCATTAATAAGGAGTTACTAGTAGGACATTTAGGAAATTGTGATATAATCAGGGAGAGTCAACATGGTCTTATAAAAGGGAAGTCATGTTTGACAGAGGTTTGTTAGAGTTCTTTGAGGATGTAACACACAGGATGGATAAAGAGAAAGCAGTAGACATAGTGCATTTGCATTTTCAAAAGGCATTCAATAAGGAGTCACAGAAAAGGTGTCATTAGAGCATATAGTACTGTGAGTGATTTGTTAGAATGGATGGAGAATTGGCTAACAACGGGAAATATAAATTTTGAATGAATGGTTCATTTTCAGGTTGGCAAACTAAACCCAGTGAAGTGCAGATTGGTCAACGCTAAAGGTTCAACGATTTACAATTTATATCAATGACTAGCAACTGCTAAGGATAAATAGGGACCGACTATAATCGTAGCTACATTTTATGTTGATATGAAGGTAGGTAGGAAAGCAAGTTATGAAGAAGTTATAGAGCTTGCAAAGAGATATAATAAAATTACCACCGTCCCATAGGCTCTCATAAGAGGTGGTGAACTTAACCTCAGGGTCACCACACCTCAGAAGAGGGACAAGGTTGAGAAGGTAGGATCTTCATGGTAACCTCAGCCTGTACAGGAATTGAATCCACACTGTTGGCATCACTCGGCATTGCAAACCAGCTGGCGAGCTAACCAATCCCCAAAGGGTTTCATATAGATTAAGTGACTGGGCATAAGTTTGGCTGATGAAGTATAATGTGGGGAAATGTGAGAATGTTCAGTTTGACAGGAAGAATTGAAAAGTAGAGTTTTATTTAAAAGAAGAGAAATTGCAAAATGTGTTGGTACAGAGGAATCTGGGTATCCTTGTGTATGAATCACAAAATGTCGGTGTGCAGATATGGGTCTGTCTTAAGAAGGTGAATGAAACATTGATCTTTATTGCAAAGGGGATTGAGTATATAATTAGAAAAGTCTTGCTATTACTGTACAGGAAATTGGTCAGACTTCACCTAATGTGTTGTGCATTGTTTTGGTTTCCTTACTTACAAAGGGATGTACTTGCATTAGAAGCAGGTCAGTAAAGGTTCACCAGGCTGATTCCGGGAAAGAAAAGATTACCTGATGAGGAAAGATTGAACTTGTTGGGCCTGTATTCATTGGAATTTAAAAGAATAAGAGGTGATTTTATTAAAACATATAAAATATCAAGAAACTTTGAGAAGGGTGAGTTCTGAGAGAAAATTTCACCTGGTGTGGAATCTAGAATGAAGGGATACAGTTTCAAAATAAAAGATTTCCCATTTAAGCTAGAGATGAGGAGAAACACAGAAAAATAGGAATATGTGTACAAGAGCAGATCATTCAGCCATTGAATCTTCTCCAATATTTATCATAGAATCCCTACAGTGTAGAAACAGGCTCTTTGGCCCAACACGTCCATTCTGACTGTTAGAACATCCCACCCAGACACACCAAATCTACACATCTCTGAACACTACAGGTCAATCCACTGAGCTCGCACATCTTTGGACTGTAGGAGGAAACTGGACCAAACCCACACACACACAGGGAGAACGTGTAAACTCCACACAGACAGTCACCCATGAGTGGAATCAAACTCAGGTCCCTGGCGCTGTGAGGCAGTAGTGCTAACCACTTAGCCACTGTGCTGCCCCATTTATTACAATCTTGGTAATTGAACATTTCAATGTTTTTTGAGCCATCTATCCCATAACCCTTTCAACAAATGGTTAACAGAAATCTATCAATCCCTACTTTAAATATGCTCAAAGACTAAGATTCCATATCCCTCTGGGGTAGAGAATTCCAAAAAGTTCCAAAAACTTTGAGCAAAAAGAATTCTTCTATTTTTGTCTTAAATGGTATTCCCCTGAGTTATAAATTGTGACCCCCTGATTCTAGGCTTCCCAACCAGGGGAATCTGACCTGTAGGTTCCATTCCTGTCAATTCCATTCAATATTTTGTGGGTTTCAATGAGACGACCGCTCATTCTTCGAAAGTGCAGACCCACTCTCTCTTTATTAGACAATCCCACCATCCTGTGAAAAGTCTGGTGAACCTTCAGTGGACTCCCCCTCTGGCAATAATATCCTTCCTAAAATAAGGAGTCCAAAACTGCACACAGGTGTGGTCTAACCAAGCACCTGTACAATTCTAGCAAAACTTCACTATTACTATACTCGAATCCTCTTAAGGTTAAAGGCTAACGTTCCATTAGCGTTCTGAATAGCTTCCTGCACCTCCATGTTAGTCTTCAGTGATTTATGGAAAAGACATTTTACTATACAATACAGGAGCCTTTGGTCATTTATACCTTCCAACTTCTTAACATGTATGAAATATTCTGTACCTCTGTTTTTCCTACCAATATCGATAACCTCACATTTTCTACACTGCATTTCATATACCATGTCTTGCCCATTCACTAACCCTGTATAAATCCTCCTGAAGCCACTTTATATCCCCCTTACAAAACACATTCCCAGCTTTGTATCATCGCAAATTTGGAAATATTACATTTCGTTCCCATCTCCAAATCATTGATATATGTTGCACCAAAGCGTCTGTTTCCGTGCTGTATGACTCTATTTACTTCTAACACTGAGTATTTGCCCCTTAACATCGTAATTACAACAGTTTGACTGATTACAGTGATTATCATTGTATTTACCCTTGTCACCAAGTGATACAGCATTTGTCCATGCCACTGTACTATTTACCCTCAGCAACTGCTACTGCATTTACCTGTATCAGAAAGCCCACATTGTTCACCTTTGAATATTGTGCAATTCACTGTACCACAGTACTCATCAACATCACTTTGAACTATAGTATTGGTTGTGATGGACATATACTACAGCATTAACCTTTATCACTGTAAATACTACAGTTCTAATCCTGTCATTACAAAATATGACCAAATTAAACCCTTCATTGCAAATACTTTGGGATTAAGCCTGCCTCTGTGAAACACTGTTATTTGGCATTCTCCATTCACATAGTCTGTCTAGTGTAGCTCATTACCCCAGCCTTCTTATCCTGCAACTGAGTTTCACACATGCCCACAGAATTTGATTATTTGTTCATGGATTATTTGTCCATCACCTTTGTTTGTCTCTGATTTGATCTCTCATTTTCTGTTCATTTGCAGAGACCTTCCCCATTGCTATATTATGCATTCCACTTGTGGTGAAACTCCCTCCCCTTCTGGTGATGTGGACCATTTTATACAGGGACAAAACCAGGTATGGAATATTGCTGGCAGATTCTTATCTTCAAGTGCCTGAAGCTCGATTCATGGGTAAGCCTTGCTCATTGTGTATTGGTAGGTGATTCAAACACTTGAACCTCCTGGTTGAGCCAACGATCCCACAGTAATACATCCAGTAGAGGTCACTGGATACCAGCAGGAGTAGGAACCTTGGCCTGCGTTTTCTCTCCCTATCCCAGTAACAGAGCACTTGGAGAGCCCTTAGATCTCCAACTAGAATTCAGCTCAGCTCAGACCAGGGGATCAAAACTGGCTCCATCCTGATTTGCATGATTTAGCTCCTCACAGAATGAATGTGCTGAGCTACTCCCAGGTCATCCTAATTCACTGGAGGATAGTTTAAATTACAAGGTCAGGGGATGTTGGATTAAAACCTGACGGAGTTGAATTTTATTCCAGTAACTGACAATCAGATTCCTACTCGCTTTCCGATCTCAGTCTACCGAATTTCATGGAAAACACTAACCACTGACCACAATACTTGGAAAAAGAATAGAACACCTTGGGTAACAAGGTGTGGAGCTGGATGAACACAGCAGGCCAAGCAGCATCATAGGAGCAGGAAAGCTTGACGTTTCGGGCCTAGACCCTTCATCAGAAAAAGGTCTAGGCCCAAAACGTCAAGCTTTCCTGCTCCTATGATGCTGCTTGGCCTGCTGTGTTCATCCAGCTCCACACCTTGTTATCTCCACACCTTGTTATCTCGGATTCTCCAGCATCTGCAGTACCTATTATCTCAGAACACCTTGGGTATTGGTTGCTGTTCAGACGGTGACAGTGATGGCTGTCGCTGTGCTGAACTCTTCACTTTAATGACAGAGTTTTATTGAAAAGGCTTGATAATCTCTTTCTAAATCAGTCTTACCCAATAGGATTCTAATGCTCGCTATAGTTGTGGCAATCAGGTCATTAAATTCAACACATGATACAAAAGGTATGCAATATTAATGAATTAAGTGTACAATCCAAACATTTTGCGATCCAACAGCAAGACTGAAAGCCTACTATATCTGCCAAGCTAGCTCAGTTGGGAGAGCATTAGACTGAAGTCCTAAAGACCCCTGGTGCAAACCTGGGTTTCTGCACTATAACCTGGATGCTTCCATTTTAAGAGCTCTTGTAACACAGTTTCTCTGGGTCAGGAGGCCTGGGTTAAGTCTTGCCTTCTCCAGAGGTACTTTATAATACCTCTAAACAGGTTAATTTTTAAAAAACAACAAAGGGTTGTGTCTATCTATTAACTGATTTGGAACATTGTGAACAATTTTGGGCCCTGTGTCTAAGGATGGCATTTGAGGGGGTCCTGAGGAGGTTCACAAGAATGATTCTGGGGACAAACAGCTTGTCATAAGAAGAGTGGTTGAGGACTCTGAATCTATATTCGATGGAGTTTAGAAGGATGAAGTGGGGTATTTCTATGAAACTTATTGAGAGGCCTGGATAGAGTGGAAATGGAGAAGATGCCTTCATTGCTCAGTCCTTTGACTACAGGAGTCATATTGAGGTTGTACAGGACATTGTGAGGCGTCTTCTGAAGTATTGTGTCTAGTTCTGGTTGTCCTGTTACAGGAAGGATATTATTAAATTAGAGCGGGTTCAGGAAAGATTTACCAGGATGAGTTTATAAGTTATAAGTTATAAAGAAAGGCTGGGACTTTCTTCACTGGAGCTTACGATGTTGGGAGGTGACCTTATATAAGTTTATAAAATCATAAGGCGTATAGATAGGGTAAGTAGTAGATATCTTTTCCCTAGGATGGCAGATTTCAAGACTAGGGGGCATATTTTGAGGTGAGAGGAGAAAGTTCTAAAAAAGACATGAGGGACGGTTTTTTTTTTATGTAGAGGCTGGTTCACATGTGGAATGAACTTTCTGAGGAAGTGGTGGATGTGGGCATTGTGACAACATTTAAAAGACACTTAGATAAGTACATGAATAAGAAAGGTTTGGAGGGATGCGGGCCAGGAGCAGGCAGGTGGGACTAGTTTAGTTTGGGATTATTGTCAGCGTGGACTGGTTGGACCGAAGGGTCTGTTTCCATGCTATATGACTCTGTGACTTTAGGTTTCCACTAATAGGAGAAACCTGAGGAAACAGCCTAAGAGTGAAGGGATGACCCTTTAGAACTGAGAGGAGGAGGAATTTCTTCAGCCAGAGAGTAGTGAATCTGTGGAACTCACTGAACAGGACACTGTGGAGGGAAGTCATTGAGTGTCTTTAAGACTGAGATAGGTTCTTAATTAGTCAGGGGATCAAGGGTTACGGAGAGAAGGAAGGAGAATGGATGAAAACATATCAGCCATGCAGACTCAATGGGCTGAAGAGTTTCTGATGAAGGGTTTAGGCCCGAAACGTCAAGCTTTCCTGCTCCAATGATGCTGCTTGACCTGCTGTGTTCATCCAGCTCCATGCTTGTTATCTCAGATTCTCCAGCATCTGCAGTACCTTTTAACTCTAAGCCTGATTCTGCTTATGTGTTTTATAGTCTTATGTGTTTCATTTCTCACAGCATGCTTCAGGTTATTTAAAAAAACACAAATTTCTTTAAGAATTAAACTATCAGAATTGATACATTTGGAGACTTAGGAAGGAAAAAATTATGATCTTTACACATAGGCTCCTGCTGTTTGAGTTTTGTTTTACTTATGCTCTATCACCCTTCATTTATAGACACCGCTGTTACAACTAGGATGGAAGGAGTGCACTCTCTCTCTCTCTCTCTCTCTCTCTCTCTCTGTCTCTCCCTCTGTCTAGTCCCACTGCTCCATGGGTCACAACATAAATTTTAAAATATTTCACTCAAGTCTCAAATGATCAATCAAAAACTTTCCCTATGTAATAAACTTGGATTGAAAAGATTTATCAAACAAGTTTCTTTCACAATCCCAAAGTTGTCGGTTTATTATAAAACAAAACCTGCCTAAGTGTTCATCAAAATACTTCTTAAGGAGAGTTCCTGTCTATACCATCGTTTCAGTGAGTCCCAGTTACCTACAACCCTCTGGGTGGGAAAAGCTTTCCTCAAATCCCTTCTAAGTGCCCCGCCCCACTTCTTGCATCAAAACTGTGGCCCTGGTTATTGATCCCTTTACAAAGGGGAAAGGTCTCCAACTATCTAACCTACTATGACCCTCTGAAGTGCATACACTCAATCAGATCCCCTTCTCAGCCTTCTCGGCTCTAACAAAACCAACCCAATCGTATCTAGTCTCTCCAAACCTGAATTTTTCCAGCCCAGGCAACATCCTGGTGAATCTCTTTGGCACCCTCTCTTGTACAATAACATTCTTCCTATAGTGTGGCAACCACAACTTCTAAACTGCAGAGAATATGGGCACAGTGTCCTTAATCACCCTTATCAGAAATTCCAGTGTCCCAGGAACCAGTCTGGTGAGTCTCTCTTTATGGCAAGTCTATCCTTCCTTAGGCAAAGAGACTAGAACCATACACAGGACTCCAGGTGTAGTCTCATGGGTGCTCTATTGAATTGGAGGGAGATTGCTACTCCTGTGCTGAAATCCTCTTGCAATAAAGGACAACATACTATTTGCCCTCTGAATTGCTTGCTGCACCTTCATATTAGCTTTCATCGACTTATGAACAAGGGCACCTAGGTTCATTGGACGTGAACACTTTCCAATCTTGCAATATTAAAGAAGTACTCCGCAACTTTCGCCTGTCTAAATCCACTTGAAGCCTCTTTGCATCCTCCTCACAACTCATATTCTAAACAAGTTTTGTATCAATGGAAATTTGGAAATATTTAGCAACATTCTTTCTTTATTTATTAACGGGATGTGGGCATCGCTGGCTAGGCAGCATTTATTGCCCATCCCTAATTGCCCAGGGGGCAGTTCATAGTCAACCACATTGCTGTGGGTCTGGAGTCACATGTAGGCCAGACCAGTTAAGGTTGGCAGTTTCCTTCCTTAAAGGATATTAGTGAACCGGATGGGTTTTTCCAACAATCGACAATGGATTCATGGTCATCATTAGATTCTTAATTCCAGATAGCTTATCAAATTCAAATTCCACCATCTGCCGTGGCAGGATCCGAACCCGGGTCCCCAGAACATTATCTGGGTCTCTGGATTAACAGTCCAGCTAAAATACCACTCGGCCATCGCCTCCCTCTGAGTACATTACTGAGTAAAGTACATTTTTAGTAAGAGAAAATACATTTCTCACTGAGGCCTAAATCCAGATGTCTCGTAACCAAATCCAGGATCCATCATTTTTACATAGGTTGCTGTGGATACGCTCTTGGGTATTTTTGCCTTTCAGAAGTGCTTCCTTTTGTTTAAAATAAAGTACTATTTATTTAAACACTGGACATTACCTTTCTACTATCAAACTTTATAAAGTATTTTTCAAATCCACTGCAGCCAACATCCTCCACACACCTTCATAATTGCCCTTGTTTAGATCCAAGACTCTACTTTCAGAATGAACTAAGTTTTCATGCTATGGTCACTACCTACAGTGTACTAGCAGGCCATTCAGATCAGTCAAGACTAACCCTCCGAAGGGCATCCCAAACAGACCCACCCCCCATATCCCATGCATTACCCTGTGCATCCCGAGACTCAATGGGCAATTTACTATGGCCAATTCATGTAACCTGCACATCTTTGGACTTGGGAGGAAACCCACGCAGACATGGAGAAAATGAGCAAACTCCACACAGACAGTCACCCGAGGCTGGAATCAAACCTGGGTCCTTAGAGCTTTGAGAGGCAGTGCTATCTACTGTGCCACCATTGCCAGGAGTGACAGTGAAATTAATGTCGGTGGACAAGAAAAATATTGGAATGGAAATCTCCTAGGAGACAGGATCAGAACGTCTTCAAGTGGACATGCCTAGAAAAGATGTGGCAGTGAGTTAAATACTAAATAAAAACTAAAAGAACTGTGGATGCTATAAGTCAGGAACAAAAACAGAAGTTGCTGGAAAAGCTCAGCAGGTCGCAGAATCTGTGAAGAAAAATCAGAGTCAACATTTTGGGTCCAGTGACCCTTCCTCAGAACTGATGGTAGCTAATGTCCACTGATGTTAACGTCACTGTCACTCCTGGTGTTTGACTAGGTACTTGCTCCTCCTAGCCAGATTATTATCAACTCCTTATCTGTCCAACTGTTCTCTCTCTTTGCGCTCTATCCCCACCTATTGTTTACTCCTTACCCCCTCCTCCCACCCTATCTTCTGCATATAACCCAACGTTTTCCCAGCTACTATCAGTTCCCAGGAAGGATCACCGGACCTGAAATGTTAACTCTGATTTCTCTTCACACGTGCTGCCAGACCTGCTGAGCTTTTTCAGCAAATTCTGTTTCTGGTCCTGATTTACAGCATCCCCAGTCCTTTTGGTTTTTAATTATTTTTTAAAAAATTGTTTTGTGGCCCATAAACAAGATCTACCAATGTTTTTTGCCTCATTTCTGTTTTGTATCTCAACCCAAACAAATTCTAGTTCCTGTTCTCCCGTTCAGAAATCTTCTATCACTGAAATCCACTGATTCCATCTCTTGTTATCAGCACTAGTCTACCTCCTTTCCCTTTTTGCCTATCCCTGTTAAACATCAGATATCCTTTACAATTCAGATCTATGTCTTGGTCACCCTGCAGCCATGTCTCCCTAATGAGAATGAAATCATTCATTCAACTCTAGTAGCACCAAAAATTCACCTATGTTGTTGCAAATGCTACATGCGTCCAAATAGAATGCTTTTAATACTTTGTTAACAACATTCTGAAATTTGACCCTGGTTGACTCTAGAATTTGTTTTTGCTGCTTTCCATTTTCATTAACTTCTTTTCTATGTCTGATACCAGCTTTGTTTTTTTCTAACTAAATTCCCTTGTAGGTTCCCACTCCCCTGAGAAGCTAATTTAAACCCTGCTTGACAGCGATCACAAATCACCCTGTGAGGATATTAGTCCCGATCCCTGTAATAATCTGTGCTCCTTGTACAGGTCCCATTCGACCCAAAACTAGTCCCAATGCTGCAGAAATCCGAAGCTGTCTCTCCTACACAATTTTTCAAGCGATATATTCATTCACTTAGTTTTCCTATTTCTATAATTACATGCTTGTGAATATAAGACCATACATCTTATTATCTTAACTTCACTAGAATAGAGTATTTGGGGTAATCCTAAGATTACTGCCTTAAGGATCCTGCTTTTCAGTCTCTTGCTTACCTTCTTAAATTCTATTTTTAGGACCTCATCCTCTTTCTACCTGTATTGTTGATGCCCACTTTGGCATATGTGGTTACAGTTGACTCTCTGCCTTCCCTGGCCTATATCTGCAGTGTGACCACTTTGTTAAACACGCTATCCATGTAGTTCTAAACGTTATCGATATACCATAGTGACTTCAGCCATTTCCCAGGTTCCAAGGTTGAGAGTTCATGTTTTTTGCAGCTGAAGACATTTCCTGCACATGATCATCTCGGCCACATGGTATACCATGGTCATCCCATGCAGCTGGGCAATTCTGCCATTCTTAAACCTACTTTTGGACTACCTCCTTTAAACTGAATATTTAAAAGCAACTCTCAGTAGCAGCCATGCTGTCCTGTCCATCACAAGAACCTCAGTTGGCTTTCTAAAACTGATGACTACTAGCCAAGTTCTTCAGTGAGCATTCCATGTTATTAGATTCTTGGTAATGTTGATCCTGTCTAGCGCATGCCCTGTGCGATGTAGCCTGTATGCCTCTGTCCTAGTTTTCTTTTTCAGCCTATGATCTGTACGTCCTTGCTTAGTATGATCTGCTTGTACTGCTTATAAATTAGGCTTTTTACTGTACTTAGGTACACGTGACAATAAATGAACCACTTGGATTGTAAATCAATTATTTGGATAGATTCCCCAGGAAAATTTCAGAGCTCCTCAGAGTGGTATCACTGGGTGAAATGAAACAGTGTTTAGAGACACCTGGATAAAAGAGGAAGACAGTAGATAACAACATCAAAGTTCTTTTCTTCGCTCATTGAGCAAATGGCCCTTCAGCTTCCAGGTCGCTAGTGATCTGACATTGGGCAATATTCATATCTAACAACATAGTAATTGTAGATCCATACATTACTTTTGCCTAATTGTTGATTGTTCCATGTCCAGTTAATAACAGACAAAACTTATGGTCCAATGAGTGACACCCATTCTCATACCCACTCCTGCTACTTCACAGAATCACAGCTTTGTTAAGGCACAGGACGAGCCAATCGGCCCATCGTGCCTGCACTTGATCACAACTCAGTGTTCTGTGGCTTTAAAAGTGAAGCAATTTGCCACATGTTTTGTTGTATTGGGCAACACTGTTCTAGATTGGAATTTACATTGCATGTGAATGAATCCTTGCACAGCGACACAGGTAATAATATTCTGATTTAATTTTACAAATTCTTTTTATTCATAATTAGGCATTTTTTATTGCTTAAAAATAGCAACATTTATTAGATGAATTTTACTTGTTTGATAGTGTTTTATGATCTTGACAGGCCAAAATGAAAAGTTGGAGGTGCATTGAAGACACGGAAAACAACATGACATAATTGGCTGAGTTTCCTTTAGTTACATTGATAATTTGGATTTATTGACTATATAAAAATGGTTCTTCTTGCTAATATGATTTTAGTTGGTATCCTTGTATGATCCCATTTAACTAATCAAAAAGGTAGTAACAAAACCACCATTAAAACTACACATAGTGTAACCATAAAAGTAGATTCTTAACCTGTATATCCATAAATACTGTAGCCATGGTGCCCACACATAAATTGTACCTTTACTTACTGATTTGAGCCCGTAGAATGCAATGTTCTAATATTCTTGTTTATCATTTGGGTATTAATTTACATATATTTGAAAAGAACCACTTTTGTAAATTTATTTCTCCTTTGATAACTTTGGGGCAATTCATTCTCATTTTAATCAATCAGTAGAAGAGTAATGTCTCTGTAGATACTGCACTTCTGGGAAACGCATCGACAGAATATACCCCCCTGTTTACTGAATTTCCAACGTATTAACACATGGACCTGAATCTTACATTGTTTTAGCATAGTCTGAGTTGCATGACATTTTTCGAAAATTTTTTGCCGCATGCGGATCTTACCAATTTCAGATCATTAATTACTGATCCTGCGTCTATGGTGTCCCTCACATCCATGTTTCTGCCCTGTTCCAGAACAACTTGCCATTCAGCAGATATCCTTTGAAATATCTATATCACTTGTGCCTGCAGCAACTTTAAAAGCCCGTTGTGCACCTGGATGGGCTTTGGCATTTTGAAGCTGCTCTGCTTACTCAGGAAGGAGGCAGAACATGTTGGAGAAGGGGGAGGTGGCACTGCAATTCTCCAACAGGTAGCTGGAGGACCCAGTGAATGGAGCAGTTCAGAACAGAGACACCTTGGCCCAGGGGACTGGCAGAGGAGACTCTGCCAGCCTGGTATATGGACACCGCTTCGCACATTGGAAACAAGTTTGAGGATGATACAAATGTAGCTAGGAAGGCAAGCAGTGAAGATGACACAAACAGTCTGCAGAGGGATAGAGATGGGCTAAGCGAGTGGCAAAAATTTGGCAGATGGAATGTAATGTGGGGAAATATGAGGTTTTGCACCTTGGCAGGAAAAATAGAGGAACTAAATATTATTTAAGTGGAGAAGGATTGCAGAGGGCTACGGAACAGAGGCATTTAGGAGTCCTCATCAATGAATCACAAAAAGCTAACATCTCAGTTCAGTGGGTAAAAGGCAAGGCAAATGGAATGTCAGCCAGCAATTCAGAAAGAAGGTCAATGAACTTCTCTGTGTCACCAAGGTAAATGCCATACTCTTCTGTCTTGCACCTCACATCCACTCAATTGTAATGTTAAGCCTAGAAAGTGTGGGACCATGATCTGGTGAGCACCACACTATGAAAGCTTCACTGTTGGCTGAGGAAGAAACACGCTGAGCCACTGCAACTCGGAGAACTGCTGGTGACCAACATTGCTCAGCCCCAGGCTGAGAGAACCCTGCGCTGTCAGCTCTCAGGAACCTCAGCCACATGCACAGGGAAGAACAACAGCAGTAAACAGCTTTGTGAGAGACAATGGCCTTCATTGCCCAGAAGCTGCAACAATGCAGTGAATCACGTGACTGTATCCATGGGCAGAATGGCATCTAGCATGGAGTATCAGGTCCAGCACCATCATAGACTGCTGGAGAGTGCACATCTATACTCCGTTGCCCCAGCCATTGGTCCTCAAGTACCAAGGCATGATGATATGAGGGCAGGGAAACTTGACCCCAGTCCTCACATCGAAACAGGGCAGTGCCAGGAGACAACCAGCTGGAGGAGGCTCCCTGCAAGTGCCAAGGCGATTAAGAAGGCATACGGCATGCGTACTTTCATCAGCCGGGGCATGAAGTCCAAGAGTTGGCAAACCATGTTGCTGCTATATAGAACCCTTGTTAGGCTGCATTTGGAGTATTTTGTGCAGTTTTGGTTGCCACACTACCAGAAGGATGTGGAAGCTTTGGAGAGAGTACAGAGAAGGTTCACCAGGATATTGCCCGGTTTTGACGGTGTTGGCTATGAGGAAAGGTTAAAAAGACTAGGATTGTTTTCACTGGAAAGACAGTGACTGAGAGGAGACCTGATAGAGGTATACGAATTTATGAGAGGCATAGATAGGGTGGATAGTCAAAGGCTTTGTCCCAGGGTTGAAGTTTCAATTACAAGGGGGAAAGTTTAAGGGAGAAGTGCGAGAGAAGTTTTTCATTCAAAGTGTAGTCGGAGCCTGTTATGCACTGTCAGAAGAGGTGGTGGAACAAAGCACATTGGCGACATTTCGGAGGCATCTGAATGGTTACATGAATAGGAAGGGAAAAGAGGGATATGTACTGAATAAGGGCAGAAAGTTTGTTTTTTAGTTTATTTAGGACATGATAATCAGCACAGGCTTGGAGGACTGAAGGGCCTGTTTCTGTGCTGTTCTTCTCTTTTGTTCTTTTGAACTGCACATATACCGCTCTACACATTTCAAGCAGAGCACTGCAAAGGTAGCCAGAACCTCCAGCTCCACCCTTTCTGGCACCCTCAGAGAGGGTCAGCTTACATTTGGCAAGAAGACCGTCGGCATGTGTGGCCTGTTAGACACAGGCACCTCTGAGGTTTGCCCCACCAAACCTCCAGGGCCAATGGGCTCAACGGCTGAGCAGGCTTACTGCACCCAGCTGTAGAAGCAAGGGTACACTGAGATTTAGTGAGAGGGGGAAGGAAGAAGAAAACACATTGAGGGCACTTTAGTGGCAAAGGTAAAAGTGGCCAGTTTCTGCATAAGTATACCTGATGTTAGCTTTCCTGTGGTTCAGAGTAATTATGTGCAGGTGCTAAACACATTTTCACAGCAACACTTTGTTGCCAGAAACAAGGTTCCCTGGATGGATGAAGGTTCCCATCTGGGACCAGGGGCAACAATTTGCAAACATGGTATTTGATCAGGGTGAAACCTCTGGCCGTCCTCATTCAACATCTCCCGACTGTTCAGCTCCCTCTGAGCACAAAGGTGTAGGCTGTGGTGGCGCAGGGAGGTGCAACACACAGAGAGGGTCAATGGTGTAGGGTGGCCACGGAGCAGGGCAGCCTCCATGTTGTGTGGGTTGGCGACCAATGTTCTTTTCCTTTAAAAGCCCAATGATCAGTGATTGCTGTAGCCCCGTCCCTCACAGGTCGAGTCACTTACCCTAAACCTCTCCAAGTGTGGCTGCAGCCATTTTCTTCCCCATTGTGCACTTTTGATTTCCAGCACTTTGGACGGTAATAACGAATACTTCTCAGCCTGTGGTTTCCAGCCTCAGCCTCACCATGCCAGTAAGACCCAAACACCAACATCCCCATCCAAAAGCTGATCAATCAATCCCACAGGCTTCACATTTCCCCTAGTCCCTACCCAACTACCGACATTTGCAAAACCTGCTCATGTTTCCCTTCCAGCACCTGACACACGAGGTGATCATACCAGGCCTGATTATTCACTTGTCCTCATAACCATGGATGACTATCTCCCTTGATCTATCATATCCTACCAAGTCATACTTACTATATCCCCCTTGTCAATTCCTGCAGCACCTTTCCCCCCAACATTGTACAGTGCTCTTGCCCAGAGCCTGCAGGCCCTAGTCACAGAAGATGACCCGGCAAGGCTGAATTCTACAGAAATAGCAAAACTTGCCCCCCACCCCTGCCCCCTTCCTTAGTTTCTGTGGACAGACCCCAACAGACTGACCA
The DNA here is from genome assembly GCA_024137785.1 of Ginglymostoma cirratum. Classification (NCBI taxonomy): domain Eukaryota; kingdom Metazoa; phylum Chordata; class Chondrichthyes; order Orectolobiformes; family Ginglymostomatidae; genus Ginglymostoma; species Ginglymostoma cirratum. The sequence continues at coordinate 2,890,887 of JAHRHZ010000012.1, forward strand.
TGGTGCATCCCTTGACCAACATGACTGGACAATCGCAGACAAGATGTGCTCAGACCCCTAACTGGTGACTCTGGTTGCTAACTGCATTAGGGACCCCCGCGCCACCTCCACAGCCCCCCGCCCAACCCCCGTCCTGGACTTGCTGCTATGCAGCCGAGAAAATGAATCTGCCAGCTGCTCACTCTGGTTTCTATGTCACGTTTTCCTGATATAGAGTTTGTTTGGTGGGTTTAGTAAGATAGGAGGCTGAATATTAAAGAAGTGAGTTGTGGCATTAACAAGGTGTTTAACAAGCAATAATCCCTATCAATTGGTAACTCATTGCTGCCTAGCAAGAATACTGCCATGCCACTTTTGCAAAGCATAAAAGCTGGAATGAGATGATCTTGACGTTGAGGTGGGCCTTAATGGACTTTTCGTCCAATTCTGCTACACATCTTGTCCACCTCACACAGACCTCTATAAGATTGTACCCGTGGTCTTCACACATCGATAAATAAGAATTAAAATTCACTGTGACTGATTATGGAACGGCAGATGTGAGAATTAGCAAACCAGTTGGTCAGTACTTCATGATTGATTTGATTTTTTTATATATAAAACCACCATTACTTCACGATTCATTAAAAACTGATTGAAATTGAAATGCCTGAACTTCCTCAATTCAAGATTGTTCTGATTTACTGAACAGAAGACTTTACAATGAAAATTGTACAAACTGTTATTAGGAAATACTGATTTAGTGGGACAGTAACATACAACAGTTTCTGTTTATTGAGATCTTCCATTGTGTGTTCAGTTCCATCAATCAGGAGACCGGTGATGGAACCCATTACTCATTTGATGGAATCTATGCATAGTCCAAATGAATTTCATAGCTGTGACTGAACTTACATTTATATAGTGCTTTTAACATGGGAAATGTCCCATTGTACTACACAAAGACATAAGGACACAGAATCTAAAGCTCCTTAAAACCTATATCTTTGAGCAATTACAGTCATAGAGGTGTACAGCATGGAAATAGACCCTTCGGTCCAACTTGTCCATACTGACCACATATCCTAAATTAATCATAGAATCCTGATAATCATAGAATCCCTACAGTGTGTAAACAGGTCCTTTGGCCCAACACTACAGGGTAAATAGCCCCAGCCTGTTCAGACTTTCCCTATAGCTCAAGCCCTTCAACCCTGGCAACATATTTGTAAATTTTTTCTGAACCCCTTCAAGTTTCACAACATCCTTTCTATAGCAGGGAGACCAGAATTGAAAGCAACATTACAATAGTAGCCTAACCAATGTCCTGTACAGCCGCAACATGACCTCCCAACTCCTATACTCAATGCACTGACCACTGAAGGCAAGAGTACCAAATGCCTTCTTCACTATTCTATCTACCTGTGACTCTACTTTCAAGGAACCTGCACTCCAAGGTTTCTTTGTTCAGCAACCCTCCCCAGGACCTTACCATTAAGTTTTGTCTTGATATTCTCTTTGTGATTTGGTGTCAAACTGCCTAATTACATTTCAGTAATCTTGACTTTAGGATGTGTTAAAGATGATAGATAAATGGAAGTTTTGCTTTTTCTGTTTTACAACAGGGATGGCCGCACAGTGTCAGTATTGAACACAAAAACTGATGTTCTTTCCAATGTGTTGGTGGGGATTGGAATCCTATTGAAACAGTCACTCATTGTACCTGAAGGTGTAGGAAGAGCTTTTATTTACTGTCAATCTGGTTAACTTTAATTGCTCTTGTTTTGTGTCCAGGAAGGAGCAAGACTGACTCATCACAGATGGCTGAGAAACTTCATGTACCAACTGCAACATAAACCTATTCCACTCGCCTTGCACTGAATCCCATTCGCACCTTAAGCTGGAAGGTAGCAAGGACTGCAGATGCTGGAAGTCAGAGTCAATAATATGTGGTTTTGGAGAAGCATACAGGTCAGACAGCATCCGAGGAGCACGATAGTCCTGATGAAGAATCCCGACCTAAAACGTTGACTTTCCTGCTCCTCGGATGCTGTCTGACCTGCTGTGCTCCTCCAACTCCACAACTTAAGCTGGACTTTCTCTACTGATCATCGATTGTGTGATTTGATAGGGGTGCACTCCCACCTTCCTAAAGACAGTTCAGATGGTCAACAAAATGCTGGTCATGCCACTGATTCTCACTGATTGTCCCATGAAACCACAAAAGCAAATTCCCGGGTCATGTGTGCAAAATTCCTCATGCTATTCAATTTTTAAAATTCATTCACAGGATGTAGCCATCACTGGCTGGGGCTGGCATTTATTGTCCATTCTTAATTGCCCAGAGGGCAGTTAAAAGTCAGTCACGTTTCTGTGGGTCTGGCAGAACAGACTTGATGGGCAGAATAGACTATTCCATTGAGACAAATAAACCAATATCAGGAGTAAACCATTCAGCATTCCAGCCTACTCCAGTATTCAATATGATCATGGCTGATCCTTTATCTTAATGCCACATTCTTGCTTTTCCTTTCCCTGAATTCAATAAAAAAGAGATTGGAATTACGAGTCTAATAATGACCATGAATCCATTGCTGATTGTTGGAAAAACCCATCTGGTTCACTAATATCCTTTAGGGAAGGCAAATGCCATCCTTACCTGGTCTGGCCTACATGTGACTCCAAACCCACAGCAATATGGTTGACTCTTAACTGCCCTCTGGGCAATTAGGGATGGGCAATAAATGCTGCCTAGCCAGTGATGCCCACATCCCCTGAATGAATTTTAAAAATTATATCTTTAAAATCTAGAAATTCATGAATCTTTTTTCTTGAATGTACTCAGTGACTTGGCCTCAACAGCTTTCTGTGGTACTCTCTGAGTGATAAAATGTTTCTTCAGCTCAGTTCTAAATGGTTTAACCTGTATCCTGAGACAGTTCAGAGGAAGGGTTACCAGACCTGAAACGTTAACTCTGATTTCTTTTCACAGATGCTGCCAGACCTGCTGAGCTTTTTCAGCAATTTCTGTTCTTGTTCCTGAGACTGCCCCTGGTTCTAGACTGCCCAACCAGGGAAAACATCTTTGCTGCATCTAATCTCTACAGACCTGATAGAATTGTATATGTTTCAACCAGATCCCCTCTAATCTTCTAAATTCTAGTGAATACAGGCCCAGTCGCCCTATCTGTCCTCAACAGACAATCCTCCCATCCCCGGTGTCAGCTTAGAGAACCTTCGCAGTGCTGCATCTATGCTAAGCATATTCTTTTTCAGATAGGGAGACCAAATCTGCACACAAGTATTCCAGACATGATCTCACATGAAGGCCTTGTACAACTGCAGTAAAACATGCCAGCTTCTGAACTCAAATCCTCTTGCAATGAAAACCAATATACCATTTGCCTTCCTAATTGCCTGCTGCACATACCTGTTTACTTTCATTGACTGGTGTACAATGACACCCAGATCGCTTTGTACACTCACGCTTCCCAATCTATCACTATTTAAATGATATTTCCTGTTGTTATGCTCCCATATATCCATCATGCCACATTACCAAATTATTCTCACTCACATAACCAATCTTTTTCTTTCATATTCCCATTACCTTCACACATTCCCATATAGTCTTTTCCATTCCCAGTTATTATAACACATACCTGATGTTTTCTCACACATTGCCAGTATTTTCATTCATATTCCCATATATCCTTTCCAATCCTAATTATGTTTTCAGGTGCCCAGTGTATTTTTTCCTATTTCTGACGTTTTTCACTCACATTCCTGGTGGTTCCCTCTTGCATTCACAGTATGTTTTTACTCATATTCTTAGTATATTCATTCACATTTCCAGTGTTTCTCTCTCACATGCTCAGTGATTACCGATAAGGCCATAAAATGTAGGAGCAGAAGTAGATCATTCAGCCCATAATTCAAATCCAGACGTCACTGGATGACAAAGGAGGTAGAAATTAACATTAGAAATAAAAAGTGTGTTTATGACAGGTGTAAGGCAGAAAATACAATTGAGAATCAACAGGAATACTGAATGTTTAGGGGGAGGTGAAAAAGCAAACAAAGGAAGCGAAAACGATTTATGAGGAAATGCAGCAAACAGAAAGGGAAATCCCGATGTTTTCTATAAGGTATGGTAAAAGGGTGATAAGAAGAGGAGCAGGGCCAAAGAGAGACCAAAACAGGAAGGCAGGTGTTAAATGAATATTTTCCATCTGTCTTCATGAAAGAGGATGCTGCTGCTGCTCAGACCACAGCGACAAAGAGGGGACCTCTGTCACTAAAAGGGTTCAAAATTAACAAGAAATAAGTCTTGGACAGACATTGATATTCTATGTTGACACCGGGATCAGATGAGATACATCCAAGGAATTTAAAGGAAGTGAAGGTAGAAATTCCAGGGTCATTGATCTTAATCTTTTAGTCTTCCCTGGACTTGGGGAAGGTGCCAGAGGACTGGAGAGTTGCAAACATTACAGCCTTGTTCAAAAAAGATTGTAAGGTTTAGTGCAACAATTAAAGACCAGCCAGTTTGACTTCAGTGGTGAGAATTAATTAATTGGAAAAAATTAATTGGAATAGAATTAGTCGTCACACGGTAAAAAGGTGATTGATTAGGGAGAGTCAGCACAGATTTCTAAAGGAGAAGTTGTGTTTTGGTAACTTGCTGGAATTTTTTGAAAAGGTAACAGAAAGGGTTAATGAAGGCAATACTGTGGATATGATATAGATGGATTTCTGTAAAAATTTCTAAAAATAACTTCTAGAAAGCATTTGATACAATGCCATACAACAGACTTATGAGGAAAGGTACAGGTCATGGTATAAAGTAGCTGCTGAGTGATAGGGGACAGAGAGTAATGGTCAAAGGATATTTTTCAGGCTGGTGCAAGGTTTATAGTGGAGTTGTCTCCAAGAGTCAAGATTGGGACCCTTGCTTTTCCTGATATATATTAATGATCTCAACCTTGGCGTGCAGGGTACAATTTCAAAATTTGCAGATGACACAAAGTTTGGGAAGAATTGTAAACTGTGAAGGAGACAATTTGGAACTCCAAAAGGACATTGACAAGTTGGCGCAGTAGATAGCTTGGTGGCAGATGAGATTCACATGGAGAAAAGTGTGAGGTGATGCACTTGGTCAGAAGAAGATTCAAAGACAATATAAAATAAGGGATACAATTCTAAAAGCGCAGGGGCAAAGGGACCGGTGTAAATATGTGCACAGATTATTAAAAAAAGAGAATATGGGGCAGAAAAAACCCCAAAGAACTGTGAATGGTATAAATCAGAAACTGAATCAGAAATTGCTGGAAAACTCAGCAGAGCTGGCAGCATCTACGGAGAGAAAGCAGAGTTAATGTTTCGAGTCTAGTGAGCCTTATTCAGAACTTCTACAGAAAATGCTGGACTGTTTTCACAACTATTTTTGATTAGACTCATACTGGACTCAAAATGTTCTGTTCCTGTCTCCACCAATACTGCCAGAGCTGCTGAGTTTTCCAGCATTCTCTGTGTTTGTTGTAGATTTCCAGAATCCGTGATATTTTGCTTTTATTCAGTCATGGGATGTGGCAGGATAGGTAGAGAGAGCATTTAATAAAGCATACAGTGCTCTTGGCTTTATTAATGGGGGCAGAGAGTACAACATGGAGGTGATGTTGAACTTGCACAAGACACTTGTTAGACCTCAGGTGGAGTACTGTGTACTGTTGTGGCTGCTACATTATAGGAAAGATGTGAATGTACAGAATCGATTTACAACAATGGTTTCAGAAATGAGAAGCTTCAATTACAATGTTAGATTGAAGAAGTAGGGATTGTTCTATGTGAAATATGTGTAAAAGGCAGGAGATTGGCACTCAGTAATCATGCTCGTTTAACGAGCTGGTGTAGGCATGATAGGCAGAATGACCTCCTTCTGCACTAAAACACCTCTGAGATTGCAAGTCTGCCCCACCATTGAATCAGATAATGGGTGATCTGATTATTCTCAACTCTGCTTTCCTTCTCTTTTCCCCAATAACCCTTGATTCCCTTCCTGATTAAAAATCTGTCTGTCTCAGCCTTGAATATGCTTGATGTCTTCATTCTGACATTCTTGTTGTGAACCATGGACTATTTTCCTCATTGTCTGTCATTATTCCTTGACTGTCTTTGCCACTAAATTGTTTTTCCCCGTGCACTTTACACAGCTCTGCCCTCATTCCTTTGTAATTATCCTTCTTTAGGTTTAGCACCATTATTTCCAACCCAGCTTTCTCCCCCTCAAACTGAATGCTAAATTCTACCAAGTTATGGTAAATGTTTCCTGGGGGGATTCTTTCACCCTGAAATCATTTTTTTAAAAACCTGCCTCATTTCACATCACCACAACCAAAATATTGTTCAAGGAATATACTCGCAAATACGATCTTTGAATTCTTCCTCATAGCTACTTATTTTGATCTCACTTTCCCAATCAACATGAAGATCAAAGTCACCTGTTATTAATGTATGGCCTTCTTTACATGCCCTGATTACCCCCTGGTTTATTTTCTATTATGACCACTTCAGGGGCCCTCTAGACTACTCCTCCCAGTGCCTTCTACCACTTGATATTTCTTACCTCCATCCATATGGATTCTACATCATTTTCTGCTATTGTGCTTATTCCATCCTGGACTAACAAAGCAATCTCACCACATTTTCCTGCTGAAAAGTTACATATCTCTAAATATTTAGTTCCCAGTTTTGATCCCGTTCAGACTAGGTATCTGTAATGGTTATAAGATCATATCCATTAACCTGTAAATTCATTTATCTTGTTCCAGATGCAACACACATTTAAGAACCATTAATTTTGCCTTACAATCTTTTTCCTCCTTTGACCCCATTTACTGCTGCTTTTTCAAGTCTGTATGTTCTGTCCACTTCTGTGCCACTCTGGCCATCGTTATCAGAGTAACTGCCCTGTAATGCTGCTATATCTTTTTGCTTTGTAAGCCTACAGTGCCCCTCTCCTAAACCCTCTCCCCTGCTAATTAGTTTCAAGCCCTCTCTACAGCTCTGGTTACTTGATCTGCTAGGATTCCAGTCCCAGCACAGATTCAAGTGAAGCCCATCCCCACTGGAACAGCTCCCATCTATCACAGTACTAGTGCCAGTGCCCCACAAACTGAAACCCATTACTCCCACACCGATCTTTGAGTTACGCATTTAACTCCTTGACTTCATTTCTACTGTCTCTGTTTGCCCGTAGCCTAGGTAGTAATGTGAGAATATTACCTTGGAATGTACTGCATTTTAATTTAGGTTCTAACTCTGCAAATTCTTTCAGGAGAACATCCATTCTAGTCCTATCAAAGTCTCACATTCCCAGAGTTCCTTCTCATTTTCCTGTTTTTCATTCCCAGTATTTATAACAGACCTTCCCAATGTTGTCTCTCACATTCTCAATGTTTTTAATTCCCAAACCCAGTCCTACTTTTATCAAACCCATCTCTGGGGGGTGGTGGGGGAGGTATAACTCAAATTCCAGGTGTTTTCTCTTCCGTCCCTGGTATTCTGTCCCATTCTTGCCTTTTTTTTTGCATATCTCTGATATTTTCCCTCACATTTCCAATGTTTTCTCTCCCATTCTGGTATTTTCTCCCATTCCCTATATCCTTTCACATTGCCAGTGCCTTCTCTCCCATTCCTTGCATTATCATTTTACATGTTTACATTCACTTTCACTTCATTTTCTATCCCAATCCAAGGATCTTCACTTGCATTCCTGACATTTTATCCTTCATTCCTAATATTTTCTCATACATTTCAGAAATGTATACTCACAATCCAGGAATTTACTCTCCCTTTCCTGGTATTACATTCAGTCTTGCTATTTTCAGTCACATCCTAGATATTTTCATACAAACTGCCAGTCATATGAATCTATTTCCCAGTATTTCTCTCAAATTCCCAATGTTTTTGCTCCTATTCCATGCATTTTCTCTTCCATTCTCATTGCTTTTCCTCTCATTCCCAGTAATTTCTCTTATATTCCCAATGTTTCTCTTTCTTATTACTGATTTTTTCTTACATTCCAAGGGGTTTTCTCCCCCATTTCTGATGTTATCTATTTCATTTCCAGTATTTTCTCTATGATTCCTGGTTTTTCATTCTCATTCAGTGTTTCCCCTCCTGTCCCTTTTTTTCCCCACTCATGTTCCTGGTATTAAAAAGACTTTCTCACTCAGAGGGTAGTTACAGTACAGAATTCACTGCCATGAGGTGTGGTGCAGGCATTCAAGAAGGGCATTAGGTGACTATGTAAATGGAAACAATGTGCAGTTTTATTGGGAAAAGGCTGGAGTTTGGTGCAAAGTCAATATATTCAGAGAGCCAGTGCAGACATGAAGGCCTGAATGGCCTCTGCACTGTAATAATTCTGTGACTCTGTGTTTCATTCATGAACTGCGGCATCACAGGCTATGCCAGCATTTATTGCTCTGGTGGTGGTGAATCTTCTTGAACCACTGCAGACCATGTGGTGTGGGGTCAGCCAGAGTGCTGTTTGGAGGATGGACGTAGGGGCGGAGGGGAGGGGTGTTGCAGGGTTATAACCCAGCTTGGAGACTCACTCGATCCCCTGAGAAACAGGCACCGAATAGATCAACCCACAAGCCACAGGTTTTATCAATGATGTAAATAATAGAGCTCATGGGTCAGAAGTGATTGTGAGCATGACACGTTTGAAACACCAATTATTACAGGTGCTTTGCTCAGAACCATCCTGCTCCTATGATGCTGCTTGGCCTGCTGTGTTCATCTAGCCCCACGCCTCTCGGATTCTCCAGCATCTGCAGTACCTTTTATCTCATCTGCTATTTCCAACTCCTTAACTAATGGGAGAACCTGCTGCCAATCAGTGCGCTGTCAATTGTGATTCTATGCTTTTACTGCCAAGCTATCAAAGTTTATATGATGATGCAGTTAACCAATTGTAAACACTGCAATAAACAGTTCTTTGTACCTGCGTATTGGTTCAGCTTTAGCATCAATTTACACCACATTTCAGAGATTCTTACAGCACAGATAGAGGCCATGCAAACCAGCACGTCTGTGTCAGCTCTTTGAAAGCGTTATCCGATACTTTGTTATTGGTTAACGTGACAACAGAGCCTCTGGCAAAGCTGATGTTTATTACCCATTCCTATTGTCCGAGAGGAGGCACTGGTGAGTTCCCTTCTTGAACTTCTGCAATCCATTTGTGTAGATTCCCACAGTGCTGTTGGGAGGGAGTTCCAAAATTCTGACCCAGTGACACTGAAGAGAACGATGATCTAGTTCCAAGTCAGGACGGAGTGTGGCTTGAAGGGGAATGTGCATGTAATGGTGTTCCCATATATCTGCTGGCCTTGCCCTTTCCTAGGTGATAGACATTTGGGTCCAGAAGGTGAAGTCGAAAGAACTTTGGGGAGTTACACCAGTGCAGCCTGCGGATGGTACACAGTGCTGTCACTCTGCATTGGCGGTGGAGGGAGTGAATGTTGGAGATGGTGGACAGATTGCCATTCAAGTGGGCTGTTTTGTGCTGGATGGTGTCAAGATCTTTGAATATTGCTTTAGCTGCAGTTACCCAGGTAAATGATAAGTAGTCCATCATGTGGTTGAGTTGTACATTGGTGATACAGGATAGGCACTGGTAAGACAGGAATTGAGTTACTTATTGCAGAGCTCCCAGGCTCTGAGCTGCTGTTATGTATTTTATACCCATAGAAACAGACATACAAAGAGACAAGACACAAATAATACTGGGGAAGAAACAAAAATGGTGAAGCACAGTTCAGGCACTAGTCCAGAATACAGGCATTGTTGAGTTGGTTTCCTTCAGTTCAATTTTAGTTCCTTTTGAGCAGGAGTTGAGGCTGTAGACACAATTCTGACCAGTTGAGGATTTTCCCTTTCACTGTCTGTGAAGGTGGTTTATCCATTTTTTCTTTCAAGGGAATTTGCAGAGAGAGAAGGTAGCTGCTGGGCATGTTTTTCTACATCTGCATTCATAAATGGGAGAGGAAAGATTTTCTACTGTATTGTCCAAGCACAAAGCTGTAACTACTCACCTATGAACCAATGCTGGGGTGGAACAGTGGCTCAGCAGTTAGCACTGCTGCCTCCAAGCAGCAGTGACCCGGGTTCAACTCAACACTCAGGTGATTTCCACAGTCCAAAGCTGTGCAAGCTGGGTGGATTAGCCATGAGAAATGCAGGGTTAGAGGGATGGAGTAGGGGTGTGGGTCTGAGTCAATGAGGACTTGATGGGCCAAATGGCCTGCTTTCACATTGTAGGGATTCTATGATTCAATTAAGAAGTTGTCACTGCACTGAGTGTTCCTGAACATACAGAATTGGTCCTGGTTGAAAGACCAATCAAAAGTCTGTCAACAGTAGGAAAAACTACCCTGAGCATGCACCTGTCGAGCTGAGGTGTCTGTATCCTCCCTGATTGCTGACATAAAGTTACCTCGTAGCAACAACACGAGGTCCCTTACCTAATTTTTAGAAAAAAACAGCAACATCATTTTCCACATTTCCTTGTTTTAAAGCAGTATCTTGTCCCATTTTTAAGTCTACATCGCTACAAGTAAGATTGTCCTTTGTTCCATCTTGATATGTGAAAACACCGAGACATAGCCATAAAATAAACAAATAACAGGGCCATGTCAGAAACCTGTAATCTGGGATCAGGGAGTCAGCACATCATGGACCCAGTAAGCAAAAGATGATAATCATTGGGCAGGCCAAAGATGTGAGCATTTCCCATATGGCTTAACAGAGCACTTTTGGGAAATTTTATTAAAGCCACAAAAAGCTAGAATCGTCTCTGAAAGCTTCCAAAAGCCTGAAATGAACACAACTCCAAAAAAACAAAAGGCTCGACAGCAGGCAGGAAAATCAGCCACTTTAAGTTACACTACATCCACTTCCATCACCGATGCTCAATAGCAGCAGTATGTACCATCGAAGGATTGGAGGAAGGCGATAAACCAGCCGTGATTAACCAGGGAAGTTAAGGATAGCATCAAACTGAAAAATAAAATATACAATGTGGCAAAGATAAGTGGTAAGCCAAAGAATTGGGAACGTTTGAAAAAAAACACTGGACCTCTGTCTCCATCTCGGGCAACCACCTAGAAACAGATGTCCATTTCAAGCCCACTGACTCCCACAGCTACCTGGAATACACCTCCTCCCACCCACCCTCCTGCAAAAATGCCATCCCCTATTCCCAATTCCTTCGCCTCCGCCGCATCTGCTCCCAGGATGAGACTTTCCAATCCCGCACATCTCAAATGTCCTCATTCTTCAAGGACCGCAACTTCCCCTCCACAGTGGTTGAGAACGCCCTCGACCGTGTCTCCCGCATTTCCCGGAACACGTCCCTCACGCCCCGTCCCCGCAACAATAACCAAAAAAGAATCCCCCTCGTCCTCACATACCACCCCACCAACCTCCGGATCCAACGCATCATCCTCCGACACTTCCGCCATCTGCAATCAGACCCCACCACCAAAGACATTTTTCCCTCCCCACCCTTATCTGCCTTCCGGAGGGACCACTCCCTCCGTGACTCCCTTGTCCGCTCCACACTCCCCTCCAGCCCGACTACACCCGGCACTTTTCCTTGTAACCGCAGGAAGTGCTACACCTGCCCCCACACCTCCTCCCTCACCCCAATCCCAGGCCCCAAGAAGACTTTCCACATCAGGCAGATGTTCACCTGCACATCTGCCAATGTGGTATACTGCATCCGCTGTACCCGTTGTGGCTTCCTCTACATCAGGGAAACCAAGCGGAGGCTTGGGGACCGCTTTGCAGAATACCTGCGCTCGGTTCGCAACAAACAACTGGACCTCCCAGATGCGAACCATTTCAACTCCCCCTCCCATTCCTCAGATGACATGTCCATCCTTGGCCTCCTGCAATGCCACTGTGATGCCACCCGAAGGCTGCAGGAACAGCAAATCATATTCAGCCTGGGAAGCCTGCAACCCAATGGTATCAATGTGGATTTCACAAGCTTCAAAATCTCCCCTCCCCCAACCGCATCCCAAAACCAGCCCAGCTCATCCCCACCTCCCTAACCTGTTTTTCCTCTCACCTATCCCCTCCTCCCACCTCAAGCCACACCGCCATCTCCTATCTACAGTCATCATCCCACCTCCTTGACCTGTCCGTCCTCCCTGGACTGACCTATCTCCTCCCTACCCCCCCACCCACACTCACCTTTCCTGGCTCCATCCCCGCCTCTTTGACTTGTCTGCGTCCTCTCCACCTATCCTCTCCTCTATCCATCTTCTATCCGCCTCCCCCTCTCTCCCTATTTATTTCAGAACGCTCTTCCCCTCCCCCATTTCTGATGAAGGGTCTAGGCCCGAAACGTCAAGTTTTCCTGCTCCTGTGATGCTGCTTGACCTGCTGTGTTCATCCAGCCCCATGCCTTATTATCTCTTATGACCAAAAGATAACATCCCTGCAATTTTTTGTCGCATATTTTCACAAAAAAAGTGAAAAGTTTTATTAGTTGCCATACCACAGCGCCTGTGTTAATGACAAGTCATTGATAAGAAAAAAAAGTAAAAATTAAGACAAAGTTCATCTCAGATCAATTTCCGTTTGATTAAAATGACAAAACGCTGGAATACCCGGCAGCTGCCGCCAAAGAAAACCTCCGTGCCAGGAGAAGACCACCAGACCTGGAGGGTGACGTGCCAAGTCGGGACCACCCTGTGGGACATGGCAACAGCTTCGCCATGCCGTGACTGCCACGCTGGGACAAGACCTGCACATCAGGACGAGACTGTCAGACCTGGGGGCTGACATGCCAAGCTGAGGCAGACCCTCTGGAATGAGGCTACCATACTGGGTCATCACTGGGCCAAGACCACCACACCGGGCTGGAAGCCTCCTCTTCGCCGGGCCTGGGCTGGGTGAAGATACTTGTTTTAACGGCTTCAGCAGAAGGTAAAATAATAAAGAAACACATTCTAAAAAGCAGATAAAGATTAAAAAGTAAAAAGCAGATGGAGGAGACGAGCTCCTGGCTCCTGGGCGAAGGAGCCCACAGCAGTGCTGCTAATCCACCGCCACCTTGGAAAAGAGGGACAAGACAAACTTTGAGTGTGAACTTACAAATAATATCAAGATAGACTGCAGGAGATTTTAAAGAAGATATACAAAGAAAGAGAGAGACACCAAAGTGAACCCAAATCCCTTAGAGAATGCGGGTGGGGAAATAATAAGGGGAACCAGGAAAGGGCAACGGAGTTGAATAAAGTTTGTCTTTACATCAATCTTCACAGTAGAAGACAGTAACAGCATTCAAAAATTACTAAATAAACAAAGGGCAAAATGAGGAGACGGACTGAATGCGATATCACCAGAAGAAAAGTATGAGAGAAACTAATGTGACAACAGACTGATAGGTTCCCTGGATGTAATGGGATGTATATAGGACTTTAAAGAAAGTAGCTATAGAGATAGTGGATGCATTGGTTGTAATCTTCCATGATGTAGAAGTAATCTTCCAGGAATCCTTAGGTTCAGATGTTGTGCTGGAGGGTTTGAAAACTACCAATGGTAGTTTTTATTTAAACAGGGAAGGAAACAAAAAACAGGTAACCATCAGCCAGTTTACTTAATGTCTGTTATTAGGAAAATGTTAGTGACTATTATGAAGGATGTAATAGCAAAGCATTTAGAAAGACAGAACTTGATCAAGCAGAGACAGTATGGCTTCACAGAGGGAAAATCATGCCTGACAAATTTATTAGAATTCAGAGTTGGAAAAAAGCAACATCGAAACGTGGAAAGCAGTGTATGTAGCATAGATTAAGTTACTTAATAAGATGACTTAAATGAGGAGCAGGGCCAATTAGAGACCAAAAAGGGGATTTTCAGATGGAGGCAGCAGGAATGGCAGAGGTGTTAATTAAACACTTTGCATCTGTCATTGCTGCCCCAGCCATGGTGACAAAACAGAAAACTGTCAGTACATGGGTTCAAAACAAATAATGAAGAAATTTTATAAAGATTGCTGGCATTTAAAGTTGACTAGATGCCACGATTGTCAAGATGAATCCAAAGCTTTTTAAGAGACGTTAAAATTGTGGGGGCACAGGCCATAATCTTTCATCCTTCCTGAACTCGAGAGAGGTGCCAGAAGAAATTAGTCCTCCAGGCAATCAGCTTCCAGCAATGAAAAAAAAAACCTCAGATAAAGGAGCAGCACTGTGGTGATGCAATTTGATCAGAAGATCATTGAAAGACAATATGAAGTAAGGGCTACAATTCTAAAGGGGGTGCTGTATTTGGGCATATTTGTGCACAAATCATTTAAGGTGGCAGGGCAGGTGGATGGAGCAGTTAATACATTATACAGTATCCTCACAGAAAAGAGAAATTCCTGGAAAAACTCAGCAGGTCTGGCAGCATCTGTGGAAAGAAAGCAAAGTTAACATTTCAGGTCCAGTGACCCTTCTTCAGAAGGTTACACCTTAATTAATTAGAGTTTAGAAGAATGAGGGGTCATCTTACTGAAAAATACAAGGTTCTGAAGGGGCTTCACAGAATAGATGTTAGATGATGTTTCCATTAGTGGGTAATCTCAATCTAGCGAATACAGCTATAGAATAATGGAGTAATCATTTAAATGTGAAGGAATTTCTTCTCCCAGAGGGAAGTGAACATCTGGAATTCTCAACTCTATAGGGTTGTGAAAGCTAGATCACTAAAAATATTTACACAGGAGGTAGATAGATTTTGAAATATCAAGTGAGGGCTATGATGATCATGAAAGAAGAGTTGAGACCTGGGTCAGACCAGTCATAATCTTAGAGAATTTCAGAGCAGGTTTCAGGGGCTGAATGTCCTCATTCTACTCCTATATCTTATATACTAAATAGTGAAGGCTTAAAAATATGGAATTCACTATCTCCCTCAATAACTTTGAGATAATGTTGATGCATTGAAAGGAAACTCAATGTGTGGAGGAAAGAAAGTGGAAGCACATGAAACAGAGTGGCAAGAGGTCCTGGTGAACTGTAAATTACTGCAGGTACCAGTTAGACAAAATATTTCTGCGCCTGACATTTTACAGAATTAGAACCATCACAAAGTGCTTCCCATTCCCATGGCAACATTTAGATTTTGACAGGTTGCTGGAATTTGACAGTTGACCTGATGTAGTTTGCAAGATTGAGATCTGAATACTGAACAGGGACAGGCACCAGCAAGTGCTGAGAGGATGATGCTGGTTCTGAGGTGGCTGTGTCTGATTCCTTTAACTTTTCACTTCTTTCAGTCACATGGGAAAATTGGAGAAATCGGTACTCTATTTCTTGGAGAGAAAGCTGGCAGGAGATTTGTTGGAGGTGTTCAAAATCACAGCAGGTGTCTGGACAGAGCAGAAACTAATCTACTTGTGAAGGGATTTAGAATACGAAGGTTCAGATTTAAAATAGTTGTCAAAAGAAGCAATAGCAATTTGTAAAAAACATTTGCACACCAACAGAATTGAGAGTCCATTGCTGTGACAAGCTTTATAATCCAGATTTATTCACTGAATTTAAATACCTCCAGTTGATGTGGTCAGATTTAAACCTGCCTTGGGCCTCTGCATTACAAGTTTAGATATATTATGATTAAGGCATCATTTCCCTCTTTTACCAGAGGAATTAGTTTCTGTCTAAATACATTAATGGGCAATTGTCCCAGAGATATGTCATAACATGTCTAAACAGGCTGACTGAAATAATTACAAAGGTAGGTGGTTAATGCTGGCATTAAAAACACTTAACACTAAGACCCAGCAACAGCACAGAGAAGATTGGCACACTCTCCAAAGATAATCTTTTAATTTTTCCATGGTGCAGACAATGAAATGGCAGTAATTTCATTTTATATTATGTCATATTTTTGAAACAATAATCAAAATATAAGAATTCTCATCAGTACACTCATTGGGACCAGACCAATAATTTACACTGAAGATTTCATTACATGATGCACAGCAATGCTGTAGAAATTGAAACTAGATTATACAATTACATAATCTTGGACCAAAATGTTAGATATAATTCTTTTAACAGTCAGCAACTATTGATAGAAAAGCTTTCCTCTGGTATAACTGGGTAATGGATAACAGAAATCAAAAATCCCAAGGCCACTTTCAAAAAAGTCAGATGGATCCAAATTTATAGTTTAAAACCTTTGGCACCGATTTTCCTTCGGTCTCTAACCCACCCTCCTGAAGTCTGGATGTGACCTGGGTTTGACAGGTGTGTCTCCAGCCTTAAAGGGTCAATCTAATCGCTGGCACCAGGCTAAGCCATGCCACTTTAATGACTTTTGTGATCCCTGGACATCCCAAAGAGCTTTACTAGTAATTCACTGCTTCCTAAACAGCAGTCACTGCATTGGCAGAGGAAATGCAGCAACCAATTTGTGTACAAAATGATCCTACAAACAGCAATGCAATGATGACCAATTAATCTATTTTTGTGATATTGGTTCAGAGATAAACATTGTCTAGAACACTGGGAAGAACATCTCTGTCTAAGAAATACTGCGGAGAGTCTCAACCTGACGGGCTGCCTACGCCTCGGTTAATGCCTCTATCAAAAGCCAGCACCTCCAACAGCGAAGCCTGAGAGACCTTGCTGTGCCCCGATTACAGGTTAAATAAAAACATTACTCACTCTCTGTGGTCACAAATTGCACGTGGGACATCATGAGGATGTGAAAAGCTCTATTTAAACACAAACTCTTTGAAACATGACATGTGGGGGTGAAACTCTCAGTGTTTAAACTTCAGAACGCTGCTTGAACAAACTCAGGAGAAAACCTATTAGGCCACTGGAAGAATTGTTCATGTTGCTGATCTGCACTTATGTTTACTAATTACTAAAATATCAAGATTGGGGAGGAAAAGGCTGTTTGACAGTCACAACTCACTTGATCATGTAAGGGAGAAACTATAGTTCCTGATTGGATCCTATCTTGCCATAGGCAGTTTTGTGATCAATGGCAGGAGGGTGAAGGTGGGGAATGAGGACTCGGACAATACCTCAGAGAAATATGTTTAACCAGTGCTGAAAGTCATCAAGACTTCCCCGATTCCAAGTTTTTGCACATGGGCTTTTGACAAAAGGGGTTTAATTGCAATTGGGAAGCTTCTGGTTTTAAGCTTTCCTTTTGATTCTAACTTCTTTCCCCCCTCCCTTCCTCTTGGTACAGTACGCCTCCAATGTTCCTTTGGTAACTCTCTGGTACATTAAACTAGTTTCCTTCAAGTATGAGCAAAGATTAGCTCATTGTTAAGGTTCCACAGTTATGCTTAACACAAAGCTTACAGACCAACCCCAGTGACAGGGGGAACATTGTCCTTGTCACTGGTCTCTGATTCCAATGGCACTTAGTCTGGCTGTGACAACCTAAGATAACTTGAGCAAGAATGTGGCACTGGGTGCATCAAACCGTGGAGTAACTTAGCATGAATCGTTGGGGGTGATGAAAAGGTGGGGAGCTGGGGCAATACAAAAAGCGTCAAAACCTGAAAGCACAAGAGACTGGACAAGGCTGCGTTTGCTCCCTCATTGGTCCAGGTTACAGACATGACCAATTACACGCATTAAACATACAATACAACTGGAACAACTACTAGATTCTGCGGACACTGAGAACCCCAAGTTGAACAGAGAAAGCAGGAACTCACCAGGACAGTATTTATGGACAGAGACAACAGTTTCCCCAGTCTTATAGAGTGGGGGAGAAAGGAATATCCAGATTACTGTTACAGCCGTAGTTGTCAAATTGATCATATGCAATACACACGATGCATTACTTACCATCTACAAGATGCACTGCAGCAAATTGCCACAGGCTCTCTGATGATACCTTCTAAAACGACAACTTTCACTAAAAGGACAAGGGCGAGCTCCGCCCAAGGCTAACAATGCCCTGACTGGGAGCTACACTGCTTTACTGTCATTGGGTCAAAGTCCTGGAACTCCCTTCCGAACAGCACATGGACAGCAGCTGTTCAAGGAGGCAGCTCAGCATCACCTTCTCCAGGGTGAGGGTGAATGACAGGTTTCTCATGACTTTCACCTTCTTACGCCAACTTAGATCAAATCTCCCGTCATTTCAAAGGCCACTGAGTGTGCCATTAAATCAGCTTTTCCGTGAAAGCAGCAAATCAAGCAAAAGGACATTGAGGGACAAGCAGTAAATGTTGCCTTGCCAGTGACATTCACATTCCATGAATGAAGATATATTATTCATTTACACTGATTCATACTGTTGTAAGAGAATTACATCGTGTGTTTGTTACAGATAAAACACACAGCACCTAAACAGATTCACATTTAGAAATGTCCTTACAAATGCATATACATATAACACACACACGTTAGCAAATACACAAAGATGCACACTTTTCTCAGTGCAATATTTACTGTTACTCACTTAATCATTAAATGTATTCTAGTTTTACTAAAGATGTAGCCTTGACTATTGTCTCCAACCATAAGCAGACACTGCCTGACCTGCCTCCTCTTGCCTCACCTATTCCTTCTGGGGTGGCTAACTTTCCACATGTGGTAGAGGGAGAGTCAGCCTAATATCCTTTTGATGAGCCCAAAACAGAGCCGCTTTTGTTAGTCTCAGGAAAAGGAGAATATTGTAGAGGAGAAGACTGAGATACGGGCTATTAGACTTGAAAGGATTGAGGTTAGTAAGGAGGAGGTGTTATCAATCCTAGAAGGTGTGAAGGTAGATAAATCCCCTGGGCCGCATGGGATTTTTCCGAGGATTCTCTGGGAAGCTAGGGAGGAGATGGCGGAGCCTTTGGCCTTGATCTTTGAGTCGTCATTGTCTATAGGTTTAGTACCAGAGGACTGCAAATGTTGTGCCCTTGTTCAAGAAGGGCAGTAGAGATGACCCAGGTAATTATAGACCAGTGAGCCTTACATCTGTTGTAGGAAAAGTTTTGGAAAGGATTATAAGAGATAGGATTTATAATCATCTAGCAAGCAACAATTTGATTGAAGATAGTCAACATGGATTCGTCAAGGGCAGGTCGTGTCTCACAAACCTCATTGAGTTTTTTGAGAAGGTGACCAAGCATGTGGATGAGGGTAGGGCAGTTGACGTGGTGTACATGGACTTCACTAAAGCCTTTGATAAGGTTCCACATGGTGGGCTATTGGAGAAAATGCGGAGGCATGGAATTGAGGGAAATTTAGCAGTTTGGATTAGAAACTGGCTTTTTGAAAGAAGGCAAAGAGTGGTGGTTGATGGAAAATATTCAGCCTGGAGTCCGGTTACTAGTGGTGTGCCACAAGGATCTGTTTTGGGGCCACTGCTGTTTGTCATTTTTATAAATGACTTGGACGCAGACATCGGTGGATGGGTTAGTAAGTTTGCAGATGACACTAAAGTCGGTGGAGTGGTGGACAGTGTGGAAGAATGTTGCAGGTTGCAGGGAGACTTGGATAAACTGCAGAATTGGGCTGAAAGGTGGCAAATGGAGTTCAATGCAGTCAAATGTGAGGTGATTCACTTTGGGAAGAATAATAGGAAGGCAGAATACTGGGTCAATGGAAAGATTCTTGGTAGTGTGGATGTGCAGAGGGATCTTGGTGTCCAGGTACATAGATCCCTGAAAGTTGCCACCCAGGTTGATAGTGCTGTTAAGAAGGCATACGGTGTGTTAGGTTTCATTGGTAGAGGGATTGAGTTCCGGAGCCGTGATGTCATGCTGCAACTGTACAAAACGCTAGTGCGGCCTCACTTGGAATATTGCGTACAGTTCTGGTCGCCCCATTACAGGAAGGATGTGGAAGCATTGGAAAAGGTGCAGAGGGGATTTACCAGGATGTTGCCTGGTCTGGAGTGAAGGTCTTATGAGGAAAGGCTGAGGGACTTGGGTCTGTTCTCAATGGAGAGAAGAAGGCTAAGAGGGGATTTAATAGAGACATACAAAATGATCAGAGGATTAGATAGGGTGGACAGTGAGAGCCTTTGTCCCAGGATGATGACGTCGGCTAGTACGAGGGGGCATAGCTGCAAATTGAGGGGTGATAGATTTAAGACAGATGTCAGAGGCAGGTTCTTTACTCAGAGAGTGGTAAGGGCGTGGAATGCCCTGCCTGCCAATGTAGTTAACTCAGCCACATTAGGGGCATTTAAACAGTCCTTGGATAAGCATATGGATGATGATGGGATAGTGTAGGGGGATGGGCTTAGATTAGTTCACAGGTCGGCGCAACATCGAGGGCCGAAGGGCCTGTTCTGCGCTGTATTGTTCTATGTTCTATGTCTCTCTCCTTAGCTATACTCCATCAACAAATACTGAGTAAACAACATAATTATGCTTTGTAGTGCATCATTTCACAACTCAAAATGGATAGTGCAAACAATTTACCCAGGAAAAGACTGTTCACTTGGAAAACTCAGAACCCCTGAGCGGAAGCTATCGTAAGGTAAACTGACACACATGGTTCTAAATAAGCTCACCAAATGCAAGGGACTGAAAGAGATCATCGACCACAAAGCCAATGTTTAAAAAGTAGCTGATTTAAATGAAACCACTGTTAAAAGAAGTCTCAACCCAGGGATAAACACAAGCTCCTCAGTACACATTCCATCAGAAAGATGTCTCAAAGTTTGGCCATCAGAGATGGCAACACCTTAAAGAGTTGTCCACAGTGACTAACATCAAAACTAAAATACACTGCTCCTGTCCCAGAGCAGCGGGGATACGAACAGGTCGAAACACACCCAACGAACCAATCAATCATCGCAGTTTGGGAAAGCCCAATTGATCCAGTCTTTTGGGAGAAGAGAGTTCGAATAGTTCCGCTGGTCTGTGAATGAAAAAAATGATTCTTCGTTCACTCCCCCAATCCCCTGAAAGTTCCAAGGTACAGTCCCCTTACGCCTGACTTCACCAGCAGAGGAAACAGTCTCTGCATCCACTCTGATAAAACAACTCAATCAGATCATTTGTGTAGAATCAAGGGAATTCGGGCCATATTTATGCAACTTAAATGTTAATCAGAACAAGAGAAACCACTGGTGTTCTTGCAAAACCTCACTCGCAGACTAGTCTGCATTGTATTTTATTTGGCTCATGGGATGCAGTATCAGTGGCAAGGCCAGCATTTATGTCCATTACAATGTTGGCACCGAACAGTAAGGTCACTTAACGAGTAATCCAGAGGCCCAGATTAATTCGCTGGAGACAGATTCAAACCTCATTGCAACAGCTGATGTAATTTTAAGTTTAATTAAGTTCAGTCCATTAAAAACTTGGAAGGGAGGTCCTTTTGTAATGCAGAGGTAGTGTCCTTATCCCTGGACCAGGAGGCACAGGTTCAAATTCCCACCTGCTCCATCAGTGTGTAATAACATGTCTGAACAGGTTGATTAGAAAAATAGCTAAAAAACAAAATAAAATTCTGGATTAGCTCAGCATGATACCGGTGTTGAGTGGTTCAAAAACCCAGCTGGTTCACGAGAGGTCCTTTGAGATAAGGCAGCTGGTCTGGCCTCCGTGACTCCTGACCCTCAACAACATGTTTGACTCTTAACCGCTCTCAAAGGCAAAAGTGCTGGTAACAAATGTTGGCACAGCATTAATAAACAATAAAGAATTGTTTGAGCAGTCTGCCTGCTGATTTATTTCTAGGTGGTAGAAGTTGCGTGTTTGGAAGGTGCTGACAGAAAGATGTCATCTATTTACTGCAGTGCCAGCTGTAGACGATACACACTACTGCCCCTTGTCAGTGGCCAAAGGAAAGTGAATGTTTAAAGTAGGAGATGGGGTGCCAATCATGTGGCTGCTTTATCCTGGATGAAGCTTCTTTGAATGTTGTTGGAGCTTCACCCATCCAGCCCCAAGGAGAGTATTCATCACACTCCTATGGATAAATTGGGGAATCAGGTAAGTTACTCACTGCAAAGTTCCCAGCTACTGACCTGCTCTTACAGTCACAGCTCCTAGATTGTAGATAGAGGGACATTGACAATAATGCTGTTGAATGACTGTGGGAGGTGCTAATTGGAGATGGGCACTGCCGGGGCATTTGTGTGGTGTGAATGTTGCTTGCAATCCGTCAGCTCAAGTATGAACACAGTCCAGGTCTTGCCATATATGGTCGTGGACTGCTTCATTATATAGGAATTACCAAATGGTGCTGAACATGCTCAGTGAATACCCTCATTTTTAAGTTTAGTGTTCACTAAATAAGTGCCTAACGCAGAAATCAGATGGGAGCGCCAACTGGAACAATTAAAAATGATGGTCCCCAATCAGAAGGACATACCTTTGGAAATATATGAAGTCTTCACTCCAAGGGCCTAATACAGACTGCTCCTTTTGATTTTGAATTAATCTGTGCAAAGACTGTGGAAGCTGGGACTGTTCTCCTCAAAGCATAGGACAATATGGAGAGATTTAACAGAGTGCTCAAAATTGAGAGATCCTTTGAAGGAGTAACAGCAATAATCTGTTCACCTGCAGGAGGGTCAGGAAACAAAATGTAAACAACTGGCAAATGAAACAGAGGAGAGCTATTTATCTGTTATAATCTAGAATGTGTGCATAACCTTCCAAACAAAAATCTGGATCAATATTTAAGGGGAAACAGTGCAGGAAGAGTGAAACTGATTGACTAAATGCTTCAAAGAGTTAGCACAGGCACAATGGGCCAAAAGACCTCCTGTTATATTTAAGATTCCTTGACTCCAGTGGCTTTGTATAGGTAACACCGGTAGAAATGTGACATTAGACTGGACAGTAACTGTTTTCTCTGGGAAAATATGGATGGACATTGTACCACACTATAACAGATAGATTTAAATCAGTATAGACGCAAAAAGACTAGATATGGCTACCATTTGAAATTGAGATAGCTTTGATTAAGTTAACAGTTGGTCTGTTAAACCTATGGAGGCAGTGTGGCATTATGGAATGACTTGTTGGGTCAGTTCAGAGGGCAGTTAAGAGTCAGCTACATCAATACGGGTCTGGAGTCACATGTAGGCCAGGCCTGATAAGGAAGGCACAGTTCCTTCCATAAAGGACATCAGTGGATCAGACAGATTTTAACAGCAATCTGCTTTGGTCACCATTAGTACTGAGACAAGCTTCGCACTCCAGGTTTATTTATTAACTGAAGTTAAATTCATCAGCTATAGTAATGAGATAGGATCTCAGAATCATTAGTTCGTGCAGTAGTGCAGTAATATAACCATTGGACTACTGTTCTGTTTAAGCAAGTCCGACAGCTTTCATGGTCATTTTTGTTCTCTCTGGAGCCAGCCCAGATACTGTGCTGATTATAGCACGGTGCATAAACAAGGTATTATTGGGACTGTACAATAATCAACTGGACACTGTACATGTTCTGATTAGAACACAGACACCATTGCAAAAAGTTGCCCAACCACACAGCACAACATGAAGTAAAACATCGTATCGACTAAGTTTCACAACTTGATTAGACCAAACAATATGCTTTGAACATAAACACACAGGATATGATGTACTTTGTGCATAGCCACATGAACTTTGCTGTGCCTCATAGTACAGCTGACTTTGTGCCTGCTCAAAGTACACACCTAAGTTTCAACAACTCGGTTAGACCAAACAAAACGTTTGGAGCACAAACAGATATTACAATATGTTTTGTGCACACACACACACAAGATAGAACACATGCACAACGGTATACAGTGTGAGTGCCCACACTATAATGTACTCTTTGCAGTGCCACAGCACATGTAGTGTGCACTGCAGCATGATGCTTACAATTCAATATTAAAAAATTAAACATTTCCATGACACATCCAAACACAATGCACAGTTATCTCAAAGTAATAAACTGATTACTTCAAAAAATTCAATATGACTATCTTGAAAGACAAACTTTAAAATCAGCACAGACTAAACAACAAATCTTGCTGTCATTTACAAATATCATTCTAAAAGTTTCAGATATGACAACTTAAGCATATCATAAATTAAAATTAAATTAACCGACCTTGTGAGAAATGGTTTTATTTAGTGTGCAGCTGGTTCAAACATATTCCAGCTCTGCATTCAGAGTTTAGCACACCCCCAGCCTGATGAGTATTGGCTAAGGGTCAGTCAGTTTTAAATGCCCCTCTGGTTTCAGAGTTCACCTGGTGATGCTGGGCAAATGTGGAAGGGCTGGGGAGTAATCAGTTAAAAGGTTACAGCAAGTCTGAGAGCAGGATTCAGTGCTTTCAAATAAAAAATTATTTGCAGGATGCTGGGTGTCACTGGCAATCTCTAGTTACGCTAAGATGGTGGTGGGCTTCCTCATACACTTCATGGGACAGTTAAGAGTCAGGTGCGTGACTTGAGAGATTGCAAATAGATATGTGCCCAGGAGAGGTTATAAAAGAGGTGGTGTGGAGGTCATACCACTGGACTGTCATTGGGGGCATTGGTTCAAATCCTGCCATGGTAGATGGGGAAATCTGAATTCCATAAAATCCTAATTAGAAGAAGTTAGTCTAATGGCGAACATGTTTCCATTGTCAATTGTCGTAAAATCCAGTTCACTTTGGGTTTTTAGGGCAATCAGACAGCTTCATGGCCATTTTAATTGATATGAGCCTTTTATTCCGTCATTTTCATTTTAAGTTTTCAAACTGTCATGTTTTTGAACTCCTTTTCCCTGGATTATAGACAATAACAAAAGCATGTTCATGTTTAGGGATGAAACAAGCTTGACAAATCTGCGATAACCTTTTAAAGAAAAGCTCTCATAGTAAGCAAGTGTAACTTTTCACAAGGTGAAAATTCACAGTGATCACAAGAGGGTGAAAGGTGAGACTTCAGTCTGACATTTATGGTGTTTTGTTTACCTTTCATGCGATTTCACTTTGTGCTGACATGGACGGTGAAGACTGAACCATGCAAGTATGCAAGATAGTCAGAAACTCACAATACACGTGATGAGCATTAGAAACCACAGTTCTACTCAGAGTGCAGTATTACAATGCAAAACTAATATCGAGGAAAGACTGGTGTAGTCAGGTCACCCACTGAGCCAGGCCCTGAACTTCAGTGTATCAGGAATGTCAATAGGACAGCACTATCTCAATTTAAAAACAAGTAATTAAATGAAGAATAAGCAAGGGAATAAGGAACGATGACAGCCTGGTGTAGTTGTGTCTGGACTATTAATCCAGAGATCCAGGCAGTGCTCCGGACATCTGATCACATGGCAGTTAGTGGGAGATTGAATTGAAAAAAAACTGGAATTAGGGTTCTAACGATGACCACTGTCAATTGTCATAAAAACTCATCTGGTGCACTTCAGGGAAAGAAATCTGCCATCCTTACCCGGTCTGGCCTACATGTGACTCCAGACAACAATATGGGTGACTCTTAACTGGCCTTTGGGCAATTAGGAACAGATAATACATACTGGGCTAGCCAGTGATAGTTATATCCAATGAATGAATAAAAGAACTCGAGTCCAGAGTGTGACCAAACGAGACTAGACTGACATCTAATGAATGGAAGTGCTGGATTCACTGCACTGGAGACTGAACGGCAGATTTCCCACAGTCTCAAATGCCCCCTCAAATTCAGCTGTGTCAGCAGGTACAGAACAGTAAGCTAGAAGGCTGATGGGAGTTTGGACAGGGAGGGAGGGAAGGGAAGTGGCAATCCTCACTCAGTGAGGCTGTACTTGTGTAACTCATTTCAATAGATTACAGAGCAGCAATAACAGAAAACTGTGGGATGGCACGGGGTAGCGGACTCTTGACTGGATTAAAGGAATAACAAGCAGCGAGCTCAGACCTTAACTCAACCAAGTTTTCAAAACCACAAGAGCTGAGTCTCTGTCAGCAGAAGTAGGAAAGTACCTGCCTGTCACCATACAAACCATACAGTCATTAGTACGTCCTAACTCTGAAAAATATTAAATACCAAATTTTTAAAAAATCAAAGAACTGTGGATGTGGAAATCAGAAACAAAAACAGAAATTGTTGAGAAAACTCAGCAGGTCTGGCAACATCTGTGGAGAGAAAGCAGAGTTGTTGGTTGGTTCGCCAAGCTGACTGGTTTCCATGCAAACGTTTTGTTTCCCTTCTCGGTGACATAGTCAGTACTGTATAGCCTCCGTTGAAGCGCTGTTCTGTCCCGCTCTGAATTGATATAGTCCGGTCTGTCATAGTGGGCAGTCTTGGTTTGTAGCGGAGTGGTATGTAGTTGGGGTCTATTTCATTTTGTTTATTTAACGCATCAATGGTTGAAAACCAGGCCTCCAGGAATTCTCGTGCTTGTCATTGTTTTGCTTGTCCGAGTACTGTAACTTTGACCCAGTTAGAAAGCACATGACACCAGGTTATCGTCCACCAGATGTATTTGAAAACACAAGCTTTTGGAGCCTCATTCCTCCTTCAAGTGTTAGTGAGAGGGGTAGTATCAGACAGAATTTATAAGTAAAAAAGCAAAGGGTCACACCACGGATGAGGATGACTAAACAAACCAAGATACTATTAAATCTTTAATCAGTTATAAGGTTTTAATTGATTACTATTTGTATGTAAATCCCTGAATTCATTTCAAGTCACTGTCCTGGGAGAATTAAAGGTTTTTATCAGTGGAAAGAAGAGGTGACATTTTAGGTCAGACAGTGCATGTTATGTGTGAGGCCTCATTTAGAATCTGTTTGTGTTTTGGTTTGGAGTCAGACTGGTTTGATTTCTGAAGTAGGGCAATTTATAAAACACCACATTGACTATCTATAAATTGTGTGCTTTTTCAACAGAACGTATCTGCAAATACAATTTCAGCCCACAGATTCCCATGTGCATGTGTTGGACTGTATTGGAATGAGGGAGAGTTGGTCATGCCAATTTGCTGCGAATTGGTATTTATGTATCCTGGTGGTGAGTTTCCTGCCCGTCTGTCCTATGTAGTGTCTCCTACAGTTGTGGAATGGGTTTTTGTATATCACATTTGTCCTGCTCATTGTGGTACGTGGTCTTTCATTTTTGAGAGAACTAGCCAAGTGTAGTTGTTGGTTTATGTGCTATCCTTATTCCAAGAGGTCCTAGGAGTCTTGTAGTCAGTTCTGATGTGTTTCTAATATAGAGTAGGGTGGCCAGTGTGTTGGGGTGTACAGTGTCTTCTTGGTGCTGTTTATTTGTCAGGCATCAGTGGACTAAGGTGTTGGGATACACATTCTTTGTAAAGACTCTGTATAGGTGTCCCTCTTTGTTTTTGCACAGCTTGCAGTGAATTAGGCACAGGCCTTGCAGTGAATTATCACTTATTTAAACAGAATTTAAGTGTTTGTGGAAATTGGGGTGGTTACTGTTGTAATTCAGGATTTGGTCTGTGTGCGTAGCCTTTCTGAATGGTAAGAAATTTGCCCGTTGTTCGTTTGTTCCACCAGTATGTCTAGAGGTGGGAGTTGATTGTTGTTCTCTTCTTCCCTGGTGAACTTGATCACAGTGAATATTCTGTTAATAAGGTGGTGTGTTTCTTCTAACTTTGATCGTGTAATGATCACACAAGTATGGTCCACACGTCTAACCCATAGTTTAGGCTGGATCTAGGGGAGGACTGTGCGTTCCAGTCTTTGCACAAATTTCCGCTATGAGACCGAAGATGGGTGAACTATGGGTAAACAAACATGTTGGAACAGACCCCATCTACATACCACCACGGTATAAAACCTGAAACAAAACTGCTCACCCGGACCATATAAATTCAGAGCGGGATAGAACAACAGTGCTTCAACGGGGGCTACACAGCACTGACCATGTCACCTAGAAGGGAGATGAAATGATTGCATGGAAACCAGTCAGCCTGGCGAACCAACCAACAACTCCAACCGCAATCCGAGCTACACATTTTCATTAAAACACTAAAGAGAAAGTACTGTTAATGACTGGGGGTTAAACATTAACTCTGCTTTCTCTCCAAAACGAAACTTCACCCAACATGTAGCCCAAGACCTGAGGAATTAAAACTTCTGATCTGCCCCTGCCACTTCTCTGCCCACCCAGACCCTGAGTCTAAACTGAAATTGGCTCAAGTGCCAGCTTTAAGCTAACTGCTGAGAAATGGTGCACCTGGTGAGGAATAAACTGGCTCCCATCAGAAAATAGGAACGTGTCAACAAAGGGGCTGTAGTCAACATTTACCCATTGGGGTGGAATCCATGACACCGCCTGTCAATCCGACAGACATCCTGGTAAATGGTTAATTAGTTAGCCCCCTTTCTCTGACCGCCTGCTTCCCATTTATGAGTTACCTAGTCCCATGTATGCTCCAAACTGTAGCAAAGGCAAACCACAGCATGACGAGATCACCAACTATCCATGAAGTATGGGTTACGTTAATATGCTGTGGGCTTTCCTTGGTTAAAAACTGGTACAACTATTTCACTCTCCCAGGCGATATGCCAGCACCATTGACCCATCGAGTATATAACCGTTCAGGATCCACCCTCACAAAGATGTCTCTTGCAGGACCTCTGCCGCCTGATCCCCTTTCCTGATTTCCATTTCCTTTGGCGGTTCAGCTCCAAACTCCTGCTTTTCTTCTGCCCTCATCACATCATTATTTATCATCCCGTTTGGTTCTTTGGTTGGCACGAGAGAATGCTGCAAGTTGCGTTCATTGCCCTGTGTTCAAGAGAGGGGCAGGAGAAGAGACGACACAAATCAGGCAAAAGACTGACGTTTAAACTTCACATTAACAGAGAAACAGCAAATACCTCAACATTCCCCCTCAAACTGGTACTGAGCGTTAAGAATAAATATCCAGAGTTTATATGAACGTGAATGGATCCCATTAAAACATTCAGAAGTCTGTATCTTTCCCAGATTAGGGAACGTACAACATTCGGTTGAACAGAGTTGTCGAACAAAGTCTCAGGGCCACAGTTTGACATTTAAGACTATGACGAGGGGAAATTTCTTCACTTGGAGAGTTGCAAATCTCTGTTGCAGAAGGTTGGGATGCTTAGTCTTTAAGGAGATTCAAGGCTGGTTTGATAAATTTTTGGACAGAAAGAAAATTAAGGAATATGGGGATTGGAAGGGAAGAAAAGAGACAACCTGCCATAAGCTGACTGAGTGGCAGCGCAGGCTGAAGAATCCATTTCTGCTCATGTTTCCTATGTCGTTATGTTAATCTCACTGAGCTGACAGATTAAATCCTCTGACTGACATCGCACTCAAAGAATAATACATCGGCCAATGAATAGCCATGGTCTTTTTCCGAGGGTAGGGGAGTCCAAAATTAGAGGACATAGATCTAAAAAGGGCCTGAGAGGTAACTTTTTCATGCAGAGGATGGCGCATGTATGGAACAAGCTGCTAGAGGAAGTGGTAGAAGTGGGTACAATTACAACATTTAAAAGGCATCTGGATGGGTACCTGAATAGGAAGGGTTTAGAGGGATACGGACCAAATGCTGGCAAATAGGATGAAGTCATATTGGGACGTTTAGTTGGCGCAGATGAGTTGGACCTAAGGGTCTGTTTCCGTGTTATACAACTCTATGTCTCAGCACTGCATTGCCAGTGAATCATTCAGAGCAGTCATAACTGCACAGGCCACAGATGGGGGCACCCAAACTCGGGGTGAGCTGCAGATGCAAGTTTCACTTGCTGCTGATTGGGACTCTCAGCATTTGGGCAACATGAGGAAGGAAGGAATGAAAAATGATCGATGGGTCTGTACGTACTGCAGGATGATAGCGGACTCCACAACTCAGCTTCTCCTTGCATCGTTCTGGCAGGAAAAAGAGCAGATAACGCAGAACTGGAACAACTGTTGACGGGTTCACATCTTCTCCTTTCACTGGGCCTGGAATGTGCACAAAAGCAAATGAATCTCTGTGAAAGGCGTATAAATGCACTAACTTACAAAGACACACACTAACACAGAGAGAGGTAGGCACAAAATATTGCACACATGCACATGGATAGCTACCATTTATCAGAGGCACTCATATGGAGACATTTTTATGATACATTTAAAAAGCGATTAGGCTGAACAATGAGATGGAACACGATCTGCAAGGATGAGATAGCAACAATCACATGATCAGGCCTGAGCTGCCGAGTGAGGGGGCAGGAATTCCAATGGTGCCTCTTCATTCAATTCAATTATGGCCAATCTTGAACTAAATTCTAGCTTCTTCCTAGATTCTAGACACCTCCAAACACCCTTTAGTGACAGAAATCCAGCAATCAGATTGTATCTACCCACAAAGTGCTGTGGGGTGGTTTTTCTTCAGCCTCTATATGATACTTTTAGCTTTAACCTCTCAGAACAAGCCTACACGCTCCATAACCTAGATGTGATTTGCCTCTGATATTATAGTTAGGGCCGGATTCAATTAGCGGGGGCAGTGACCTAGGGGCATGGCATTGGGCTGGTAATTCAGAACCTCAGGCTAATGTTCTGGGGAACAAAAACAGAAATGGCCAGCAAATACTCAGTAGGTCTG
The DNA here is from genome assembly GCA_024137785.1 of Ginglymostoma cirratum. Lineage (NCBI taxonomy): Eukaryota > Metazoa > Chordata > Chondrichthyes > Orectolobiformes > Ginglymostomatidae > Ginglymostoma > Ginglymostoma cirratum. The sequence goes on from JAHRHZ010000012.1 coordinate 2,921,429, forward strand.
GCAGCACCTGTCGTAAGAAAGCAGAGTTAACATTGAGCCCAGCAAGGGAAGCATGGTATTTATGCTTAAAATATGGTGGTGGGGTGGGGAGGTGGGGGGAGGGGGTGGTTTCAGAGACAGAAAGTCCTTACAGGAAGCAGGGTACAGTCCAGGTAACTGTGCGAATCAATGGGTTTGTAGTGGAAATTGGTGGCTAGCCTATCCCCAGGAAAAGATTTTGAACAAGGTAAGGGAGGAATCAGAGATGGACCAGGTGAAAGTGAGGGCCGGGTGGAAATTGGAAGCAAAGTTGATAATTTTTTCCAATTTGTAATGAGAGGAGGGGAAGCAGCACCAATGATGTCAATAATGTGCCAGAGAAAGAGTTGTGGGTGGGTGCCCGAGTAGGACTGGAACACAAGGAATGTACCCTCCAAAGAGACAGGCATAACTGGGGCCCAAGTGGGTACCCACGGCCACACCTCTGATCTGAAGAAAGTGAGAGGAGTTAGAAGAAAAGTTGTTCAGGGTGAGGGAAAGCTCGCCCAAGCGGAAGAGGGTGATGGTGGATGGGGATGGTTCAGGCCTTTTCTCCTGGAAGAAGCAAAGAGCCCTGGGACCATTCTGATGGGGGATGGACGTGTAAAGGGGTCGCACATCCATAGTAAAGAGGAGGCAGCTGGAGCCTGTGAACTGGAAATTCTGAAACTGACGTAAAGCGCCAGAGGAAGTGTGAATGTAAAATGGGAAGGGACATGTCAAGGTGAGAGGAAAAAAAAAAACAGTTGAGTTAGGAAGAGATGGGTTCTCCAAGGCAGGAGCAGGCAAAAAGAATGGGTCTGCACAGTCAGTTCCGTGTGAGGAATTTGAGGTGAAGGTAGAAGCCAGCTGTCCGGGATTAGGGATCATCACCCAGGAGGCAGTCGTGGGGAGATCCCAGATGAGACGAGGTTGGTGACAGTCGCAGACACAATGGCCTGACATTCGATGGTGAGGTCACAGCCCAGGGGATGATAGGAGGAGGTGTCCGAGAGCTGGTGCTCAACCTTTGCAGTGTAGAGGTCAGTTCGCTGCACAACAACAGCACCATCCTGTTGGCAGGCTTGATGACAAAGTCAGGGTGGGATCTGACAGCACAGAGCACAGTGTATTTTAGGTTTGACTGGGCGAGGGTGGGGGCAGAGAAATTAAGGCGACCAATGTAACATTGACAGTTCTCAATGAACAGATAATGTTCTGGGGACAGGGCTCAAATCTCACCATGGCACATCGTGAAATTTGAATTCAATAAAAGAAAAATCTGGAGTTAGAAAACCAACCCAATGGTGACCAAAACCAAATTAAAAACCGAAAGAACTGCAGATGCTGTAGATCAGAACAAAAAACAGAAGCTCCTGGAAAAGATCAGCAGGTCTGGCACCATCTGTGAGGAAAAATCAGTGTTAATATTTTGGGTCCAGTGAGGGTCACTCGGACTGACCCAAAATGTTAACTCCGATTTCTCCTCACAGATGTTGCCAGACCTGCTGAGCTTTTCCAGAAATTTCTGGGTTCGTTTGGGACCAAAACACATCTGGTTTATTAAAGTTCGTCAGAGAAGGAAATCTACATTGGGTCTACATGTGACTCCACAGCCACAGGAAATCGGTTGATTCTTAACACTTGGGGATGGGAAGAAAATGCTGGTCTGTCAGTGATGTCCACATTCAGTGAACAAGTTGTTTGTGCAGTCTTGGCGCTTAGCATTAACAGCTTTTTAGAGACAGTGTTCCAGATTTCCACGGACCAGTGGGTGAAATGCTTCCTGATCTCAGCCCTCAACAGCCTAGCTCCAATTTTAAAGTTTTATCCCCTTACTTTCCACAGGGAAAAAAACTGACAGCTTCACATTAAAAAGTGCAATGAGGCAAATGGCTATTTCAACAGCTTTTGAGATATGCTGCACTCAGCACTGTGGCATACAAGTTAAACAATGTTTCCAAAGAAAATATTTCCAATTTCTCCAAAAGGCCATTCCACTGCAGCTTCAGTGAACTTTGTAGATCTGGTTTTAATTACTGAAACATAGCCAGGTCACAATTTGTCCCATGCAATGGAGCATTTAAGAGGCTTAAAGCTGAGCAATAACTGGGGAGAAGGCCTTGGCTGTAGAAATTTAGACGGTCAGATAATCAGAGTTATACTGTGCTGAGAACACTGCATCAAATCAGCTACGCTACATGCGATTAGACTGACAATAGAAAGGCAAATACCTGTGCACAAACTGGAGAAACAATGAAGACTCAATAAGATTTTATTTAACAGTCACTCTCAGGATATTGGTCCCACAGGCACAGCCCGCAATTTATGGTCCCCTTGAATTTCCCTCAAGAACATGTAAGTCCTTTCTTCTTGAACAGCTGCAAACTGTATTGAGCAGTTTACTTGAGCAAGCTTAGAGTCTTGGTCAGTCATTTCATAGCACAGTTAATTGTCAGACGACACTATCATTAGTGACACATATTTCTCCTCACTTCCCTCTCCATTTCTCTTGTCGATCACCGATGCATCCCCAGCCCGCTCAGTTAGTGTCCTGCCACCGCAGACAGTTTCATTTCTTGTCAGACAGCTCAACTGGCTTTGTTGAGGTGAGTTATTTTCATACATTCTTTGCTGGGTTCTACCCATTTATTGCTTGTTTGCAGCAGCTCTTCAGAAGGTGCAGAGTACACCTTAATAAGGTTACACCATATCAAAGATCAGTTCAGAGTTGGATATGGGATGGAATCATGTATAGGCCAGATAAGGCAAGGATGGAATATTTCCTTCATCAGGAAAAACAGTGAGCAAGTTGTGTTTTCCTTCACTCTTTCATGGAATGTGGGCATTAGCGATCGAGTAGGGGAGAAGGATGAGAGGGGATCTGATTGAGACGTATAAGATTATTAAGGGATTGGACACTCTGGAGGCAGGGAGCATGTTTCCGCTGATGGGTGAGTCCAGAACCAGAGGACACAGTTTAAAAATAAGGGGTAGGCCATTTAGAACAGAGTTGAGGGAAAACTTCTACACCCAGAGAGTGGTGGATATATGGAATGCTCTGCCTCAGAAGGCAGTGGAGGCCAAGTCTCTGGATACATTCAAGAAAGAGCTCTTATAGATAATGGAATCAAGGGTTATGGGGATAAGGCAGGAACAGGATACTGATTGTGGATGATCAGCCATGATCATAACGAATGGTGGTGCTGGCTCGAAGGGCTGAATGGCCTACTCCTGCACCTATTGTCTATTGTCTATTGAGTAACCATTTGTTGCCAATCCCTAACTGCGCTCAGACTGAATAACTTGCTTGATCATTTCAGGACGTGGTAAAAAGTCAACCACATTGTTGTAGGTCTGTGTATGTACGCTAGGCCAGGTAAGGACAGCAGATTTCCCTCCCGAAAGGATGTGTGTGGAACAGTTGGCAATTGTATTTTACAACAATCAATCATTGCTTCACGATCACCATTATTGAGACTAGCTTTCGACTCCAGATTTATTCATTGAATTTTTTAATTCCCCCAGCTGCCTTGGTGGGTTTTGAACCCATGTGCTGCAAGGCCTTAGCCTGGGTGCCTGGGTTCCTAGTCCAGTGGCATTACCACTACATCACTAAGGGTATCAGTTAGCTTAGTTAGCTGGATGATCGGTTTGTGATGCAGAGTGATACCAACGGTGTGGGTTCAGTCCCCATTTTGGTAGAGGTTGCCATAAGGGACTCTCCTTCTCAACCTCTCCCCTCCCTGAGGTGACCCTCAGGTTAAACCATCACCCTGCTCTCTCTCTCTCATTCTCTAAATGCCCTCTAGTGACTTTACCATTACATCGCAATCTGCCCACCACGACAGTCTTAATGGACGCTCTGGGTGACACCTACTATGTAAAAGATGAATTCAAACTCATTAACAGTTATTTTAACACCCAATCTGTGAATTATTCCCGAAGTACCAAAACTACAACAGCATCATACCCAAAACTGGAAGCTGAATCTCTTGCTAGTGGTAGAAAAAGATGAAATTGACAAGCAGCAATTCACACTGGATTGACTTGTACCTTACCTGTTAGGAAACTGACCAGCAGTCCCACAATAACTACGGTGGCTGCATTGTGCCCACTGTACCACAGGTAGGAGAGAGAGTAGAACTTCTTCAGTCCTGTGAGGCTACAGAACAGAACAAAAAACCTTAGACCAGCAAAGGTGGATCAGCTACTCAAGCAAAAGCAAAATTAGAGTAGGAGGAAGGAACAAACAAAAAACCCTGCATTTATCTAGCAGCGTTAACCACTTCAGAGCATCTCAAAGCACTTCACAACCTCAACTTTTTTTTCTGAAATGTACTCAACTGTTGTGACATAGGGAACAACAACAGTCCAAATCCGCAGCGATCTCTCGTAAACAGCAACGCTTAAGCTGTTTAGACAGAGACCCACCAGCATCACCAGTTGAAATAGTGCCCTGACAATCTTTTTCATCCTCGACCAGGAAGTCAGGGTTTCGGTTTAACTTCTCATCCTAAGGTGGCACCTTTGGCAATAGCAGACTTCATTCATTCTAGGTTTCGTGCTCAAGTCTCAGGGTGGAACTTGCAAATCGCTACCAACTGAGCCACTGACATCGCAAAGACATGAATTTGTTTTTTCAGAACATTGGCAAGCCTGAAGGGACTAAGAGGCCTCCATCAGTATTGTGAGGTTTTCTGTCGACTGAATGACTTACTAGGCTGTTATACAGGGCATCTGAAAGTCATCCACATTCTGTGTGGGTCCAAAGTCACACAAAGATCAGGTTTCCTTCCTTAAAAGGCACCCAAAGACTGGAACACAGGGCTGACAGAGTGCAGTACTGATGGACTGCCGAGTTAAGGGAAGTGCCATCTTTCAGAATGCGAATTACAACCTCACCTGCCATTTGGGTGTACGTAAATGATCCTATGGACAATACTGTAAAGGAGAACAGGGGAGATTTCTCTGAAGTCCCAACCAACAGGGAATCCAGTCAATAACTTACTGCTTGTGGGAACTTGCTGTATGCACATTGGGTGCCTTGTTTCCTCACATTACAACAATACAAAGACCTTTTTTTATTGATTTGAAGTACTCAGGGACACTTCGAAATTATTGACAATGCTATACACATGCAAGCTCTAGCTTACTTTAAAGAACCTTAGTGAAACAGTTGTTTCTTTACAACGTCTGCATGGCCAATCTTTATTGCTAATTTGAGGAGGAAAATTGGGTAGGCTATTTCAAGACTGTGCACTGCATCATCATCTGATTGCTGTTATACAGTGCGTCAGGCTAACAACAATAACAGTTGAGGTATCAACTGGAGTATTATGTGCATTTCTGCCACCATACTTTCAGAAGCATGGGAAGGCTTAAGAGAAGAGGCAGAAAAGATTCACCAGAATTATTCCACGGATGAGACTCCTGTTAGGTAGATAAACTGAAGATGTTGTATACTTTTGGAGGCTACATTATAGGAAAATCACAAACACAAACACATTAGACTGAATTCAGAAGTGATTCATAAGAATGGTTGGAGGGATGAGGAACTTTAATTAGGAGGATACATTGAAGAAAGTGGAACTATTCTGAACAGTGGAAGGCTAAGAGAGGTTTCACAAACACACCTCCTCCCACCCACCCTCCTGTAAAAATGCCATCCCCTATTCCCAATTCCTTCGCCTCCGCCGCATCTGCTCCCAGGATGAGACATTCCAATCCCGCACATCTCAGATGTCCTCATTCTTCAAGGACCGCAACTTCCCCCCAACAGTGGTCGAGAACGCCCTCGACCGTGTCTCCCGCATTTCCCGGAACACATCCCTCACGTCCCGTCCCCGCAATAATAACCAAAAAAGAATCCCCCTCGTCCTCACGTACCACCCCACCAACCTCCAGATCCAACGCATCATCCTCCAACACTTCCGCCATCTGCAATCAGACCCCACCACCAAACACATTTTTCCCTCCCCACCCTTATCTGCCTTCCGGAGGGACCACTCCCTCCGTGACTCCCTTGTCCGCTCCACACTCCCCTTCAGCCCCACCACACCCGGCACTTTTCCTTGTAACCGCAGGAAGTGCTACACCTGCCCCCACACGTCCTCCCTCACCCCAATCCCAGGCCCCAAGACGACTTTCCACATCAGGCAGATGTTCACCTGCACATCTGCCAATGTGGTATACTGCATCCGCTGTACCCGTTGTGGCTTCCTCTACATCAGGGAAACCAAACGGAGGCTTGGGGCCCGCTTTGCAGAATACCTGCGCTCGGTTCGCAACGAACAACTGCACCTCCCAGTTGCGAACCATTTCAACTCCCCCTCCTATTCCTCAGATGACATGTCCATCCTGGGCCTCCTGCAATGCCACAGCGATGCCACCCGAAGGCTGCAGGAACAGCAAATCATATTCAGCCTGGGAACCCTGCAGCCCAATGGCATCAATGTGGATTTCACAAGCTTCAAAATCTCCCCTCCCCCAACCGCATCCCAAAACCAGCCCAGCTCATCTCCACCTCCCTAACCTGTTTTTCCTCTCACCTATCCCCTCCTCCCACCTCAAGCCACACCCCCATCTCCTATCTACTAACATCATCCCGCCCCCTTGACCTGTCCGTCCTCCCTGGACTGACCTATCTCCTCCCTACCCCCCTACCGACACTCACCTTTACTGGCTCCATCCCCGCCTCTTCGACTTGTCTGCCTCCTCTCCACCTATCCTCTCCTCTATCCATCTTCTATCCTGCAACCCCCCTCCCTATTTATTTCAGAACCCTCTTCCCCTCCCCCATTTCTGATGAAGGGTCTAGGCCCGAAACGTCAAGTTTTCCTGCTCCTGTGATGCTGCTTGACCTGCTGTGTTCATCTAGCCCCATGCTTGTTATCTCTTTCACAAACCACGAACAGGTTGAATAGTTGCTCGGAAGAAACTGTTCATGCTCGTAAAAGGAACAAGACTGTGCAACAGGAGTAAACATGAAGGGAGAATAACCATTTTCACACAGCAAGTAGTCATGGCATGGGATAACTGTCTGGAAGTGGGGTGGAGGTCAACTCAATTAAAATATTCAGGAGGGCACAGGGCAATTATTTGGATAGATGAAATGTACTATTTACATGGGGAAAAAGCAGAAGATTGGTACTAGGCACTTACGGTCTCAGAAATGCCAATGCAGATTTGTCAGGCTGAAAGGCCTCCTTTTGCATCATAACACTTACGATATTGTGAAGTTGGGACTTCACCTTAGAATGGAGATGTGATGGAGGAAATGTCTGAGAAGAGGTGCAGGCAGGGCAGAGGAAATGTCTGAGAGGAGGTGGGGTGGAGAGGGCAGGGCGGAGGAGATGGCTGAGAGGGGATGCGATGGAGGAGCTCAGAATGATGAGTGTCTGGAAGGAATCAAGAGAGAAAAACTGCTCTCATTTGTGGAAGGATTGAGAACCAGAGGAGGCAGATTTAAAGTGACTGGTTGAAAGAAAGGATGAATTCGAAGCACTCGAAGGATGAGAGGTGACTTGATAGAGGTGTACAAAATGATCAGAGGTATAGATAGAGTAGACAGCCAGAGACTTTCTCCGAGGGTGGAGGTAGCTTTTACGAGGGGGCATAGTTTTAAAGTGAAAGGAGGGAGATATTGGGGAGACGTCAAAGGTAGGTTCTTTACTCAGAGAGTGGTAGGGGCGTGGAATGCATTGCCGGAGAGGGTAGTGGAGTCGGCCTCATTAGGGGCATTTAAGCGGCTATTAGATAGGCATATGGATGATGGTGTAAGGTAGCGGTGGAGGTTAGATAGACCTTAGGTTTCGGGTAAAAGTTCGGCACAACATCGTGGGCCAAAGGGCCTGTACTGTGCTGTACTGTTCTATATTCTATGTTCCAAGAAAGCTAAAGGTAACACAAGAAAAACATAGAGATAACAAGGTGTGGAGCTGGATGAACACAGCAGGTCAAGCAGCATCATAGGAGCAGGAAAGCTTGACATTTCGGGCCTAGACCCTTCATCAGAAATGGGGGAGGGGAAGAGGGTTCTGAAATAAATAGGGAGAGAGGGGGAGGCGGATAGAGGATGGATAGAGGAGAGGATAGGTGGAGAGGAGGCAGACAAGTCAAAGAGGCGGGGATGGAGCCAGTAAAGGTGAGTGTAGGTAGGGGGGTAGGGAGGAGATAGTTCAGTCCAGGGAGGACGGACAGGTCAAGGAGGCGGGATGAGGTTAGTAGGTAGGAAATGGGGGTGTGGCTTGAGGTGGGAGGAGGGGATAGGTGACAGGAAGAACAGGTTAGGGAGGCGGGGATGAGCTGGGCCAATTTTGGGACGCGGTAGAGGGAGGGGAGATTTTGAAGCTTGTGAAATCCACATTGATACCATTGGGCTGCAGGGTTCCCAAGCGGAATATGAGTTGCTGTTCCTGCGGCCTTCGGGTGGCATCGCTGTGGCACTGCAGGAGGCCCAGGATGGACATGTCGTCTGAGGAATGGGAGAGGGAGTTGAAATGGTTCGCGACTGGGAGGTGCAGTTGTTTATTGCGAACTGAGCGCAGGTGTTCTGCAAAGCGGTCCCCAAGCCTCCGCCTGGTTTCCCCGATGTAAAGGAGGCCACAACGGGTACAGCGGATGCAGTATACCACATTGGCAGACGTGCAGGTGAACATCTGCTTGATATGGAAAGTCTTCTTGGGGCCTGGGATGGGGGTGAGGGAGGAGGTGTGGGGGCAGGTGTAGCACTTCCTGCGGTTGCAGGGAAAAGTGCTGGGTGTGGTGGGGCTGGAGGGGAGTGTAGAGCGGACAAAGGAGTCACAGAGAGAGTGGTCCCTCCGGAAGGCAGATAAGGGTAGGGAGGGAAAAATGTCTTTGGTGGTGGGGTTGGATTGCAGATGGCGGAAGTGTCGGAGGATGATGCTTTCGATCCGGAGGTTGGTGGGGTGGTACGTGAAGACGAGGGGGATTCTTTTTTGGTTGTTATTGCGGGGACGGGGTGTGAGGGATGAGTTACGGGAAATGCGGGAGACACGGTCGAGGGCGTTCTCGACCACTGTGGGGGGAAAGTTGCGGTCCTTGAAGAGTGAGGACATCTGAGATGTACGGGAGTGGAATGTCTCATCCTGGGAGCAGATGCGGCGGAGGCAAAGGAATTGGGAATAGGGGATGGCATTTTTACAGGAAGGTGGGTGGGAGGAGGTGTATTCCAGGTAGTTGTGGGAGTCAGTGTGCTTGAAATGGACATCGGTTTCTAGGTGGTTACCCGAGATGGAGACAGAGAGGTCCAGGAAGGAGAGAGAAGTGTTGGAGATGGTCCAGGTGAACTTCAGGTTGGGGTGGAAGGTGTTGGTGAAGTGGATGAACTGTTCGAGCTCCTCGTGGGAGCATGAGGCGGCGCCGATACAGTCATCAATGTAACGGAGGAAGAGGTGGGGTTTAGGGCCAGTGTAGGTACGGAAGAGGGATTGTTCCACGTAACCTACAAAGAGACAGGCATAGCTTGGGCCCATGCGGGTACCCATGGCCACCCCCTTTGTCTGTTGGAAGTGGGAGGAAGTGAAAGAAAAGTTGTTGAGGGTGAGGACGAGTTCGGCTAAGCGGATGAGGGTGTCGGAGGGGGACTGGTCAGTTCTGCGGGACAGGAAGAAGCGGAGGGCCTTTAGGTCATCTGCATGGGGAATATAGGTGTATAGGGACTGGACGTCCATAGTAAAAATGAGGTGTTGGGGACCAGGGAATTGGAAGTTCTGGAGGAGGTGGAGGTCGTGGGTGGTGTCACGGACGTAGGTAGGGAGTTCCTGGACCAAGGGGGTGAAAATGGAGTCTAGGTAGGTGGAGATGAGTTCGGTGGGGCAGGAGCAGGCGGAGACAATGGGTCGACCAGGGCATTCAGGTTTGTGGATTTTGGGAAGGAGATAGAAGCGGGCGGTGCGGGGTTGGGGAACGATGAGGTCAGAGGCGGTGGGTGGGAGGTCACCTGAGGTGATGAGGTTGTGGATGGTTTGGGAGATGATGGTTTGGTGCTCGGGGGTGGGGTCATGATCCAGGGGGCAGTAGGAGGTGGTGTCGGAGAGTTGGCGCCTGGCCTCAGCAATGTAGAGGTCAGTGCGCCATACTACAACTGCCCCTCTCTTGTCCGCGGGTTTTATGGTGAGGTTGGGATTGGAGCGGAGGGAGTGGAGGGCTGCACGTTCTGCGGTGGAGAGGTTGGAGTGTTTGAGAGGGGTAGAGAGGTTGAGGCGATTGATGTCTCAACGGCAGTTGGAGACAAAGAGGTCGAGGGAGGGTAGGAGGCCTTGGGGTGGTGTCCAGGAGGAGGGCTTGTGTTGGAGGCGGGAGAAGGGGTCAGTAGAGGGAGGGTTAGATTCGCGGTTGGAGAAGTAAGCGTGGAGGCGGAGGTGGCGGAAAAACTGCTCAATATCCAAGAGTGAGCGGTATTCGTTGATATGTGGGTGGAGGGGGACAAAGGTGAGCCCTTTACTGAGGACTGACCGTTCATCCTCAGTAAAGGGGAGGTCTGGGGGGATGGTGAAGACTCGGCAGGACTCAGTGTTGCACAACCCAACTCAGACAGTGCACAACCCAAGGGTGTGATGGAAGCAGATTCAAATGTGGCTTTCAAGGTGGAATTAGATCATTACCTAAACCGGAACATTTGCAGGACTGTGTGGTAAGGGCAGGGCAATGGGACTAACTGTGCTGTTCTTACGGAGACCCTTTACGATCACAACAGCCCAAATGACCCCCTTTTGAGCTGAAACCTCTAGGAGGTGCGGGATTGTGGTGATCAGAAACCAAAATTCCTATTGTCACTCCTTGCCCACTGTAGGTTAACCTCAGGCGAGACCCACGGATTTAAAACGTGACCGTCTCCTAGATAAACAACACACTCCACGTGTTAGCACTTTGGGGTCAGCCCTGAACATACCTATTGTTCGGCGCTACTGTCGTCAGGTTGACAGTTGTCATGGTGTTAGTTGTCAAGGCAGTGCTAATATTCTGGATTGTGGTCGCATTGACGAATGAAAGAGGAGCACGTTTGGAGATAAAACTGCCAATTCCAATCCAGAATGCCATTATCAATCCTGCTACCAGTCCAGAGATTGCACCCTGTTAGAAATCAGACAACATAATAGTCAACCAGAGAAGCAGTAAGGTTTGTTCATGGGATATAGGCATCACTGGCTAGGCCAACATTTATCATCTATTCCTACTTGCTCAGAGGACGCTCAAGAGTTAACAATGCAGCTGGAGCCACTTGCAGGCTAGACCAGGTCAGAAATACCTTCCCTGAAGGACATTTGTGAAGAGGGTAGGTACACGGTCACCATTAGTCTCGCCTTATATTCCAGAATTCAGATGTCACCATCACCATGGTGGGATTCAAGCTCATATTCCCAAATCATTAGCCTACAGTTCTGGACTACTGGACCAGTGGCATTACCCGCGATGTCATCATACCCTGACTGTACTCAAATGTTATCACTCTCCACCGTAAAAACTTTCAAGTAACTGGTTTCACATTAACTCACCGTAGAGTTAGCCATGGGGAAAAACATTCCCAGGCAAAAGATTCCAAGCAGTGGGCCACCAACCATCCCAAAAATACTCAACGCTGCCTGAGTTTGAAAAAAAGAGAGACACTTCAGAACCAAGGCTGGTAGAGAGCGATAGAAATACATTTAAAGAGAGGCAATATCATACAGCACCTGGAGCACCGAGCCCATCAGCGACGCGATGTATGCCATTCCGAGACACAGCAACCCATAGCCCAGTGCTGCAAAAACATAGGAACTCTCATTTACTGAACACTACAGGTAAAAAAACAGAGTCCACAGGTAAAATCTTCCTCGTTTAGAGTGGTGAGAATGTGGAACACCCTGCCGCGTGGAGTCAGTGACGCAAATATCACAGAAGCATCTAGCGAGGAACGCGATGAAAGGTGAAGGTTTTTTTGTCGAGTGTGGATTTTAAACTAGTGGTGCATGGGTGTCGTTTTATTTTTGTGAAGGAGTTTAAAAATTAATAAGCTGCAACCCTGGACAAGCTCCCGTTGGTATGATCCCAGCCAGATTTCACTCTGGAATCTGACTTATTCAATAGTAATATGAGCTGGGATCGTTACAGAAGACAAACAATACGCGAGGGAGAAAGGAATTCTCATGCCCTTCTCTTGTGGCACAGCAGTAGTGTCCCTAGCTCTGAACTGGAAGACCTGGGCTCAAGTCCCATCTCATCCAAGAGGTATGTCAATAACATTTTAGAACATGGACTGCAGCATTTCAAGAAGGCAGCTCACCACCACTTTAAGGGCAACTAGAGACAGGCAATAAATGCTGGCCCAACCAGCAACTCCCATATCCAATCAGTGAGCAAAGGAAAAAAAGAGAGAATACTTCTGCGATAACAAGGTGTGGGGCTGGATGAACACAGCAGGCCAAGCAGCATCAGAGGAGCAGGAAAGCTGACATTTCGGTCCGAGACCCTTCTTCAGAAACGGGGGAGGGGAAGAGGATTCTGAAATAAATAGGGAGGGAGGGGGAGGCGGATAGAAGATGGATAAAGGAGAAGATAGGTGGAGAGGAGACAGACAGGTCAAACAGGCAGGGATGGAGCCAGTAAAGGTGAGTGTAGGTGGGGAGTTAGGGAGGGGATAGGTCAGTCCAGGGAGGACGTACAGGTCAAGAGGGTGGGATAAGCCTAAGAGGTAGGAGATGGGGATGGGGTTTAGGTGGGTGGAAGAACCGGTTAGGGATGTAGGGACAAGCTGGGCTGGTTTTGGGATGCAGTTGGGGGAGGGGAGATTTTAAAGCTTCAAAATCTCCCCTTCCCCAACCACATCTCAAAACCAGCCGAGCTTGTCCCCACATCCCTAACCTGTTCTTCCTCTCACCTATCCGCTCCTCCCACCTCAAGCCACACCCCCATCTCCTAACCTTATCCCACCCCCTTGATCTGTCCATCCTCCCTGGACTGACCTATCCCCTCTCTACCCCCCTACCTACACTCACCTTTACCGGCTCCATCCCCGCCTCTTTGACTTGTCTGTCTCCTCTCCACCTATCTTCTCCTTTATCCATCTCCTATCCAGCTCTCCCTCGCTCCCTATTTATTTCAGAACCCTCTTCCGCTCCCCCATTTCTGAAGAAGGGTATAGGCCCGAAACGTCAGCTTTCCTGCTCCTCTGATGCTGCTTGACCTGCTGTGTTCATCCAGCTCTACACCTTGTTATCTCAGATTCTCCAGCATCTGCCGTTCCTATTATCTCAGGAGAATACTTCTGCTTGTTTTTCGAGCTGGAGGAGGCTTTACGTTGGGGTTCGTTGTTAGGATCCTTGCATTTTCTGACTTAAACTTGGGAAGGCACAATTTCAAAAGGTCTGGAAATTACAGAACTGGGGAGTATTGTGAACCGAGAGGAGGTTAGCCCTAGACTACAAGAAAACAAAGACAGGCTGGAGAAATGAATAAACGTGGCAGATTAAATTTAACATCATGAAGTGATATATTCTGGTTAGGAGAATGAGGGGAGATGATATATCGGGTATAGGACTACAGCAGTGGAGTCGTCTGGGATTCAAAATCCCCGATGGAGGTGCTGTTAATAAAGCATGCAAAGTCTTTTATTCAGCATTATTAATAGGAACATCATGTAAAACAAAAGTAAGCTACGACAAACATGTATAAAACACTGGCTAAGCCCGAGTTGTCGTCTTGTGTAGAGTCCTGGGCATTAGACTTTAGGAAGAATGTAAAGGCACTGGAGAGTATGCAGGAAAGATTCACAAGAGTAGTTCCCAAGGACGAGGAATTTAAATTATGCAGATAAATTGTATAAGTTTGGGCTGTCCTCCTTGGAGTAGAAAATTAAGATGAAATTTGATAGAAATATTCAAAATCATGAAGAGTCTGGAGAGATTAGACTGGGAGAAACTATTCCCATTTGCGTGGGATTGAGCAGCAAAGGACACCAATTTTACATGATTTGCAAAAGAAGCATTGGCCATGAGGTTTTATTTTGTGTTTTTTTTTAACACCAAGTGTTTAGGGTCTGGAATACATTGCCTCAAAGGGTGGCAGAGGCAGATACAATCAATGCCCTCAAAGGAGAACTGGATAACTATCCAAAAAGAAAGAATTTTAGGCATTATAGGGAAAAGGTGGGGGACTGAACCAAGGAGAGATGTTCTTGTCAAGAGTCAGAGCAGACACAACAATTCGAATGGCAGCCTTCTATGTAATAAGCATTCCAAGGCATTTTGACAAAATGGAGATGAAAAGGGGTGGGGGGTGGTGGATGGTCTGTGTGGAACATGTACACCAGCATGAACTATTTGGGCAGAATGGCCTGGCTCTGAGCTGTGAAGCCACCAAGCTATCACAATACAACATACTACCAATTCCACCCTCTAAGCACTTCAAGAGAAGATCCTGCACAGCAATCCCTCACCACTGAGAGACAGTCTAAATAACAACTCTAATGTCTCCTATCCCTCATCACCTCTTGTTAATCTCAATCAGCACCTCCTTTCTAGCATCTAACCTTATGTGGTAAAATGCTTTAGGCACTGATTCTCCACCTTGGGAGAGGTGTCTAAAGGGGTGGCCAGGTAGGCTTAGGTGACAAGCGCAGAGAAGTATTTCAGATGAAATAGGACTGGAAGCTCTGGAGGGTACAAACATGATGAACTGAAAGCCCTCCTGGTGATGGGAACTTGTGAGAATGTAGTCTGGGATACAGGGGCGGGAGGTGTTGGTTGTGAGCAGGCCTCATCTCGGCTCGATCAGTGAATCCAAAGGATTCCATACCACTATTTTGAAGTAGACAAGCTTACATTTTCCCTGGTGTCTTGGTTAATATTTATCCCATCAATGATATTACAAGAACATGATTTGTCTCGCTGTGTGGAAGCTTGTTATGTGTCTACATTTCAAAGTACCCACGTTGGATCATAGAGTTAGTGCAGCAGAGAAACAGGCCATTTAGCCCATTACATTCATGCCAGCTCTCTGCATAAGCAACCCAGCTCATCTTGGCCAAAGCACTTTCGAATATTGAAGTCATAAAAGGTGCTGTAAAAATCCAAGCCTTTGTTCCTTTCAGCACAGATTCCTTTGGCCTTGTTGCTAATGGGCAGGCATTGGCTTTCTTTGCCTGGAATGTTCACAATCAGCCACTGGGAGGATGATCATTGCTACCAATCTATTAGGAAACCGCATTCCATACTGGGATAATCACATCAAAAGAAATCACATCAGAGGCAGAATCCGATTAACGAATTAATTAAGTCAGGTTCACTGCTCAAAACTCTGGGAAGCTTGGAAACTGAAAGGTTTGTGTTATCTAAATCCTCAGCCATGGCAGAATGAACAATGCTATAGTCACTTCAAACAGATCATGGAACTTGAGGTCCCAGCCCCTCTGTTCCACATTCTCACTCGCATCAAGCCACCCAGCAGCCCTTGAGCTCATTGACTTACACAGAGAAGCATCTTGAATCTACAATTCTCACCCTTGTTTTAGAATTCTTCCATTGCCTCAACTTTCCTTACACTTCAACTCTTCCAGTCCTCCAAGATATGTATCCTCTTCCAATTCTGGCCTCTCGTGCATCACCCATTTTAATCACTCCACCATTGGCGCTTGCCTTTTCAACTTTGCAATTTGCTTCCTAAACCAACTCCCCAGCTCTATTGCTGTCTATCAAACTTATTTCTTCAAGCGGCCTTTTGGTCCCCCCCCCTGACATCGCCTTATCCAGCTCATCAAATTTTGCCTCATGACACTTCTACGAAATGCCTTGGAACGTGTTAATATAATGAACGGTGCTATGTAATTGCAAGTTATTGCTGGTATTTTCCACTGTCACTCACCAAGACACTTGGATATCAGTGTGGCTCGAGCCTCTGTCATGTGTGGATACTGAGGTTTCACCAGGTCTGTCATGGTGACGGCAGCTAGCGAATTGAATGCAGACGATATTGTGCTGAAGAGACACAAACAATGATTCAGCATTAAAAAGAGAGCCTAACGTGCTCCCACATCCACCATGAGCTGGCTGTGGATTAATGTTCATCCTTTTACTAATAGTTACATGAAAGCTGGTGTTTGTAAGCAATAAATCTAACAATTGACATCACCTTCAGAACATCTCTAGAGCAGTACAAGCAGAGCTCCATCAGAGAAACACATGCCAAAAACTCCAGAGAAGTGATTCACTGCACAGTTGCTTTGCAATACCTTGCAGTGAATGTTACTAAAGTTCTGAAGGAAATGATGGCTTTGAAACCACCATTCATACTACCCAAAAAGAAACAAGGGGGAGGCGATGGCATAATGGTATTATCGCTGGACCGTTAATCCAGAAACTCAGACAGCATACTGGGGACACAGGTTCAAATCCTGCCACGGCAGATGGTGGAATTGAATAAATATCTGGAATCAAGAGTCTAACGATGACCATGAATCCACTGTCGATTGTCCGAAGAACCCAACTGGTTCACTAATGTCCTTTAGGGAAGGAAACTGCCATCCTTACCTGGTTGGCCTACATGTGACTCCAGACCCACAGCAATGTGGTTGGCTCTTAACTGTTTTAACTGCAATTAGGGATGGGCAATAAATGCTGCCCAGCCAGCGACACCCTCATGGGATGACATGAATGTATTAAAAAAAAACTGTCTCTGATCCTTGCTTTGCTGTAATCGTCATGCAGCAAATGAGCTGGATCCACAAACATAAAGGATCCCACTACAGCCAACACCCTGCTCTCAGCTTCACAATGATCAGAAAATACATTATATTCTCAAGCAATTCTGACCCTTAAAGACGTTCGTGCATTGGCGAGGTTCTGACAGAGAACACTCAGGTCAAAGTGGTCTGGTAATCCAGACCTTGCCTCCATCAATAGACAGACACAAGTGACTGAAGAGGATGGGTGGGCAGTCACCTGGATACTAGACTTAACTGGAAATGGTGACTCCACGTTACAGAAAAGTCTGATCAAGACCCGAGGAAGGGTCATTCAACCCAAAACGTTAACTCTGATTTGTCTCTACAGATGCTGCCAGGCCTGCTGAGCTTTACCAGCAATTTCTATTTTTGTTTCTGATCTGGACTAGCCCTGCTTGCAGGGCAAGTTAAGAAGGTGGTTATTAAAGCACCCTGGGCTTCATAAATTGAACACAGGAGTCAGGAAGTTATGACGTCAAGATGAGATCAGCTATGAATGTATCAAATGGCAGAGCAGGTTTAAGGGACTGAACTGCCTACTCCTGCTATTGATTATGTTCTTTACAAATTACTGGTTTGGTGTCAACTAAAGGGGCTACGGGGAAGTGGGTGCCGGTGTAAGGGCAGGAATTTGGTTAATTAGGTGAGAACAGAACAAGAAAGTACAGCGTTAAAATTAAAATAGAAGTAGGTTATTCAGAAACCTGGTTTTCACATAAAAGGAATTGGAAATCTGAAATTGTCCCCAAAGTTGTTGTTGAGGCTGAAAATTGTTCAAAATTTGAAAACTAAGATTGATAAATTTTTACATAAAAATCAAAAAACAACAAAAACAGATGCTGTAAATCAGAACTAAAAACAGAAGTTGCTGGTAAAGTTTGGCAGGTCTGACGGCATCTGTGAAGGGAAATCAGAGTTAACGTTTCGGGTCCGGTAACCCTTCCTCAGATAGTTTTTTGTCGGGTAAAATATCTGAAAGGTTATGGAAGCAAGGCAGGTGGATGAAGTACTGATCAGCTTTAAATGTGACTGAATGGCTGAACACGCTCATTGGGAAGAATGGCCTTTTACTAAATATATAAAGTTGCTTTTCTAATAACTTTCTTCATTCTCAGGCGTTTCCTTCCGGGGAAACATTCCAATCAGAACCTTCCTTGGCATCAGGCAAGCAAAAGGATATTGGACAGAGTTTGGGAGGTGGTGACATGTTGGTAATGTCACTAGGACTAACAATTAGAACCTCAGGCTAATGACTGGGGACATGGATTCGAATCTCACCATGGCAGATCACTAAACGTGAAGCAAACAAAAATATAGAATAAAAAAGCTCGTGATTGGTCATCAATTTATCATTGTTAATTGTTGTAAAAATTCATCTAGTTCATCCAATATCCTTGAGGGAAAGAAACCTGCTGCCCTTTCCCAATTGGGTGTACATGTGACTCTAGACCCACAACAATGTGGCTGACACTGAAATAACCAAGCAAGCCACTCAGTTCAAAGGCAATAGGGATGGGCAATAAATGCTGGCTCAGCCAGCAACACCCACATCCAATGAATCAAAAAAGTAGCTTCTTCAGTAAAACTGGCAGACACAATGTACAGACTGCACTTTTTAAACAAATACAATGTTAATACTGGCAAGGTCATCTATTATCTCAGTGCAAGTCTTGTCAGTCTGTGGACTCTAGCTTCTCGGTTTCAGCCCCATTAATTTGTCAAGGTTTAATTCTGTAGCTATGAAAGTACCTGAGTGCTCCGCTGAACAGGCAGGCAATGAAGAGTCCAGGTAAGCCAGGATAATGTTGAAGAATGTCCATGACAAAGTAAAGAACCATCTGAAATTCAAACCAAATTTAACATTATTCCATCAGATCAAACGCACACAACTGCATGGCAAGAATCACAGAACACCAACTCCAGAACACCAGCACTGCCCAGTCCTCACCCACAACACCTTCTGAATTCGAGATCGCAGACCAAATTACAAACCCTCCTGGCCCCTTGCCACTTCTGCAGATTCGTCAGGCCTTACACTTCAGGGTGCTGTGCACTTACATTGCCCTACCCTCCTGATTCTGTCTCTCCCATCACCCTCAGGGAGAAGGATCTTCAGTCCTTTAACTCCGACAGATTCTAAGCCTCTATCAAATCTGACCAGTTTTCTCCACTTGACAGTGCACAGATTCTGTAAAGACATGGGCACATGTAACTGGAAAGCTTAAGAAAAGAAAAACAAAAATTTAAAGAATTTACAGTGACGTTCCAGGAATCAAGCGGGAGAATGGGATGGACAACAGGCCGAATGGCTCCATCTATGACACACTGGCTGTTTTATACAGCACCTCTCACAACCTCATGATATCCCAAAGAACTTCACGGTCAATTTGGTATTTTTTGAAGATGCGGTCACAGTTGTTATGCAGGAAACAACAGCCAAATTGCACACAATAAACCACCACAAACAGCATGTATTGTAAAGAAAAGATAATATTTCTTTTAAGACTTTTTCATTCACCCTTCATTGGAATGTGGGTATTACCAACTGGGCCAGAAATTGTTGCCCATCCCCAATTACCTTTGAGAAGGCGGTAGTGAGCTGCCAATTTTGAATCGCTGCTAGCCATAGGATGTAGGTACACCCACTGTGCTGCTAGGGAGGGAGTTCCAGGATTTGACCTGGTGACACTGAAAGATATAGCTTCGAGTCAGGAAGGTGACAGACTTGGAAGGGATCCTATAGGTGGTAGTGCTCCATACGTCTCCTATCACCGTCCTTCCAAATGACGGAGATCACAGATCTGGCAATTGCTGGATTCTGAAATATTATTAGGCGAGTCCAAAACTAGGAGCCACATATATATAGTCACTAATAAATCCATCAAGAGGAAGGTTTTCACCCACATTGTGGTTAGAATGAGGAGCTCACTACCGCAGGGAGTGGCTGGGGTGAATAACACAGACATGTTTAAGAAAAACATGACAGAGAAACGAATAGAAGGAAGGATACACTGAATTGTGAAGAGGAGGTTCATGTGCACCATGAACTAGTTGAATTAATTCGATGTAACTTGAGATGTCGCAGGGCTATGTAAGGCAGTTATGTATATGCAAGCTCTTCCTCTTGCTTTCACGTGGTTTGGCTCTCTTAAAAAAAAAAAGGCCTTACCTGATCAGAGGCGTTGACATAACCCTGCTGTAGGGGGCCATTTTCTCCATAGCGAGCATACATAACAAGGCCCAAAATGCATCCCATAGCCAGAACTAACTGTTGGCACGGAAACACCACATAGCACGACCTACAGGGATAACAGGAAGAACCAAGATCACGCAACACATTCATGGCTCACATTCAAACAGTTTTACCCTAGTTTTTAAAAGTACTGTTCATTTGGATGCTCTGTAAATTCACTGGGGAGGGAGGCAGACTGATAATTCCTAGGACTGTGCTGCCAGAATCAATCAGAGCTTCCTGTAGGTGTGGTGGGCTATGCAATTAGGGTCTCAGCGACTCTGCTGTATACCTCTTGGGGATTGAGGGGCCTCACTGTGCACATGTGTCTTCCATCGAATGTGACAAGTTCAGCATTTGTTCCCCATCTTTAATTGCCCTCAAACTGAGTTGATTGCTAGTGCCATGTCAGAGGGCAGTTAAGAGTCAACCACATTATTGTGGGTCTGGAGGCAGATGTAGGCCAGACCACATAAGGACAGCAGATTTCCTTTTCTAAAGCACAGATGGGTTTTACAACAATTAATGATCATTTTGTAGTCACCATCATACAGACCAGTCTTAAATGCTGGAATATTTATTATTTGAATACAAAGTTCACCAGATGCTGTGTTGGGATTTCCCCAGATCCATAGCCTTGTTCCCTGGATTACTAGTCCTGTGACATCACCACAATGCTACTGTCTCTCAGGATTGTGATGCAAGGATTTACTATATCTAAAATGTGCATTTAAGTAGCATCTTTCATTTTGGATGGGAGAACACAAGAACAGAGTATTATTTTTAAACGGTATGTTACTGCAGCAGGTAATCAGGAAGGGTGATGGAGTGTAGTCTCTTTTTCAAGTGTGTTGGAGTGCAAGAGCAGGGAAGTCTTACTGCAACTGTACAAGGTGCTGGTGAGACTATACCTGGAGTATTAAGAGTGGTTTTGGTCCCATTATTTAAGGAAAGATATGTTATTTTAGGCAAAGTAGAGAAGGTTCACTAGGAAGGTCCCTGGTATGGCAGGATTGTCTTATGAGCAAAGGTTAAATCTGGGGCTGTACTCACTGCGGTTTAGAAGAACGAGAGGGGATCTAATTGAAATAGAGGTTTATTTCACTTTATACATTAATGATCTAGATAAAGGAACCAAGGGCATTCTGGCTAAGTTTGATACAAAGACACGTAGAGGGACAGGTAGTATTGAGAATGTGGGGAGGCTGTAGAAGGATTTAGACAGGTTAGGAGAGTGGGCAAAGAAGTGGCAGATGGAGTACAGTGTGGGAAAGTGTGAGGTCACACTTTGGTAAGAAGAATAGAGGTATGGGCTATTTTCTAAATGGGGAGAAAATTCAGAAGTCTGTAGTGCAAAGAGACTTGGGAGTTCTAGTCCAGGATTCTCTCAAGGTAAGCTTGCAGGTTGAATCAGTAGTTAGGAAGGCAAATGCAACTTTGGCATTTATTTTGAGAAGACTTGAATATAAAAGCAGGGATGTACTTCTGAGGCTCTATAACGCTCTGGTCATACCATATTTGGAGCATTGTGTGCAGCATGGGCCCCTTATCTCAGGAAAGATGTATCTCAGGAGGTTCATGAGAAGGGTCCCAGGAATGAAAAGTTTAGCATATGAGGAACATTTGACGACTCTGGGTCCATACTCAATGAAGTTTAGAAGGATGAGGGGGGCGGGATCTAGTTGAAACTTACAGAGTACTGAATGGCCTGGACAGAGTGGATGTTGGGAAGATGCTTCCATTGGTGGGAAAGTCTAGAACCCTAGGGCACAGCCTTGGAGTGAAGGGAAGGCCTTTTAGAACAGAGATAAGGAGAAACTTCTTCAGCCAGAGATTGGTGAATCTATGGAATTCACTGCCACAGAAGGTTGAGAGAGGCCAGGTCAGTGAGTACATTTAAGACTGAGATAGATAGGTTCTTGATAATCAAGGGGATAAAGGGTTACGGGGAGAATGGGGTTGAGGAACTTATCAGCCATGATTGAATGGCGGAGCAGACTCGATGGGCCGAATGGCCTTAATTTCTGCTCCTATGTCTTATGGTCTTGTAGGTTCCTTAAGGGGCTTGACAGGGTAAATGTTAAGAGGATATTTCCCCTCATGGGAAAGTCTAGGACCATAGGGCATAGGACTGCCAACTTAAAACTAAATGAGAAAGAATTTCCTCTTTCACATAGGGTTGAGAGTCTTTGGAATTTCTTGCCACAGGGAGCTGTGGAGAGCAGTGTTCCCGTGTACATTTAAGGCTGAGATAGAAAGATTCTTGATCAGTCAGAGAATCAAGGGCTACAAAGAAAGGAGAGGAAAGTGAACATGCTGAATGGTGGATCACCCATTACTCTATTGAATGCAGCAGCAGGTTCAAGAGGCCAAAGGGCCTGAATTAGAATTAGAATCCCTACAGTGTGAAAACAGGCCCTTCGGCCCAGCAAGTCCACACCGAACCTCGGAGTACCCAACCACACCCATCCCCTTGTAACCCACCTAATCTACACATCCCTGAACACTACGGGCAATTTAGCATGGCCAATCCACCTAACCTGCACATCTTTGGATTGTGGGAGGAAATCGGAGCACCCGGAGGAAACCCACGCAGACGTAGGGAGAATGTGCAAACTCCACACAGGCCTACTCCTGTTCCTATTTCTTTTGGTCTAAAATGGACCTCCTGGGTGCTCAAAGCATTTCACATCCCACAAAATATTTTTTTGAAGAGTAGCAACCAATTTGCACACAGCAAGTTTACACAGACAAAAGGCCAGATAAGCCGTTTTGTGATGTTGAATGGGGGATAAATAGTATTCAGGAAAGCAGGGAGAATTCCCCATCTCTTCTTTGAAATAGTGCCCTAGAATCCTCAATGCCCACCTGCAGACAGATCTTGGGTTTAATGTCTCACCTGAAACACTGTACCTCTGACATTGCAACGTTCACTCTGGAAAAGATGTCAACTTGAGTTATAGACTCAAGACTCTGGTGTAGATGTTGAATCTAAATACAAGCTGCTGAAACGTGCCAAACAGTGTGGAAAAAATCCAGAGGCAGAATTGGTAGCAGAATGCCACTCAAGCTTACTGCCAAGTCAGGACAACCCTCAAGACTATCATCCCAGATTCATCAATGGGTTAAACAATGAGGACAAGTTGCACAGACTGGGCATATATTTCCTGGAGTTTCGAAGATTAAGGGGAGATTATAATTGAGATATTTATGACAATTAAAAGGATAAAGAGGAATTGGTTCCTCCTGTGGGGGCAGTCCAAAAACGTTACAGCCAGGCTGCCCAGGGCTGATGTGACTAAGCACTTCCGCACATAGAGGATAATGGAAGTCTTAAACTCTTTCCTCAAAAAGACTACTGCAACTTGGGGAGAGGTGTTGCAAAGTTTTTGAACTGAGATTAATTTTTTTCTTTATGGGATGTGGGCATTGCGAGCAAGACTAATGTTCGCTGTCACAGAACATAGAACATAGAACATTACAGCGCAGTACAGGCCCTTCGGCCCTCAATGTTGTGCGGACCTGTGAAACCAATCCGAATCCCATCTAACCTACACTATTCCATTACCATCCATATGTTTATCCAACGATCATTTAAATGCCCTTAAAGTTGGCGAGTCTACTACTGCTGCAGGAAAGGCATTCCACGCCCTTACTACTCTCTAAGTAAAGAATCTACCTCTGACATCTGTCCTATACCTATCACCCCTCAATTTAAAGCTATGTCCCCTCGTGCTAGCTGTCGCCATCCGAGGAAAAAGGCTCTCACTGTCCACCCTATCTAATCCTCTGATCATCTTGTATGTCTCTATTAAGTCACCTCTTAACCTTCTTCTCTCTAACGAAAACAGCCTCAAGTCCCTCAGCCTTTCCTCATAAGACCTTCCCTCCATTCCAGGCAACATCCTTGTAAATCTCCTCTGCACCCTTTCCAATGCTTCCACATCCTTCCTATAATGCAGCAACCAGAACTGTACGCAATTCTCCAAGTGCGGCCGCACCAGAGTTTTGTACAGCTGCAACATGACCTCACGGCTCCGAAACTCAATCCCTCTACCAATAAAACCTAGCACGCCTTATGCCTTCTTAGCAATCCTATCAACCTGGGTGGCAACTTTCAGGGATCTATGCACACTGTCACCAAGATCTCTCTGCTCGTCCACACTACCAAGAATCTTACCATTAGCCCAGTACTCTGTACTCCTGTTACTTCTTCCAAAGTGAATCACCTCACACTTTTCCGCATTAAACTCCATTTGCCACCTCTCAGCCCAGCTCTGCAGCGTATCTATGTCCCTCTGTAACCTGCAACATCCTTCCGCACTATCCACAAGTCCACCGACTTTAGTGTCATCCGCAAATTTACTAACCCATCCTTCTATGTCCTCATCCAGGTCATTTATAAAAATGACAAACAGCAGTGGCCACAAAACAGATCTTTGTGGTACACCACCTGTAACTGAAGATGATGTGGGGTTAGAGTCACATCTAGGTCGGACTGGGTAAGGATGGCAGATTTCCTTCCCTAAAGATTGTCAGTGTCATTAGAAGCCCACCTGTTTCAATTGGTGACAGTTTCATAGCATCATTTTACTGAGATTAGCCACAGACTCCAGATTAAGTAAATTTAATTGCTGCTGGCCATCGTGGTGGGGTGTGAACTCATATCCTCAGGGCATTAGGTTGAACTTCTGGATCACGAGCCCAGTGACATCACCGCTACATCACCAGTAAGGATATTAAGAATGACTAGGTTGAATTTTCTAAAAAAAGAGACTTCCACTGACCAACAACTGAGAGAAAAACAAAAAGCTTTCATCTATGTCTCAAAATCTCATTCTTAAATCAGGGCCCCCAGTTCTAGTTTCTCTGACGAGAGAAAACATTGTCTCAGAATCCACAATTTTAAGTCCCCTCAGGGTTTTATTTTCAATTGGATTGCCTCTTATTCTTTTACACTCCAATACATAAAGGGCCAACCTGTTCAACCTTTCTTCATAAGGTAAGGCCTTCATTCCAAGAACAAGGAGGATGAATATTCTCAAGATTGCCTTTAAATCAATTAAATCCTTTTTCAAAGGAGACCAAAACGGAAAATACGCTAAATGTAGTCTCATCAAGGACTTGTACAGCTACAACAAACATCCTTATTGTAATATTCCATTTCTCTTTGCAATAAACAACAGCATTCCGTGATCACTCCCCATTTTAGCAAACAACTGAACAGGAGTGACTAACTGAATAGCCTTCTGCTGTTGTTATCCCTGTTGGTGTAAAGTGAAGCTGCATTGACACTGCAGTTTGAAGGCAGCCTTAATTAGTGACACCCTTGAGACAGGGAGAACCCACTCTCAGGTTTAGCAATGCCGGCTTAACACATAGCAATTTGTCCAAAGTAGGGGCCCAGCTTGGTTTGGTTCAGTAACTTACAATATCGCTTGCCGCTCCGTTCGTGAGCTGAGGTAGCGTTGTACTTGTGCTTGGTTCACCCCGTAAAGTGCCAACATCATGAACACACCGCCAAAGCTCAGAGTCCAGAAGGTGTGACGCTCAAAGGGGTCAGGATTCAGGCTGCAGAAGGAAAGGACACTTCAGCGAAACAAACCAATTAGACTGTATGCTGGACTCTCTCTCTGCTAGGTGAGAAAAATCTATCCAATTATTCCTGCTTCACCTGCTCTTCCCCACAGCACCACAAAATCTGTTTTTCTCAAATATTTACTGGAATCCTTTTTGAAAGCCGTTATCAAACGTGCTGCCACTGCAATGTTTCCCAGATTTCAAAATTTACCACATGAAAATTAGTCATCGCACCTTTGAATCAAACCTTTTAAATTTGTTTCCTCTGGTTACCACCCTCCCCTGATCATTAGTTCAATGAAGTCACTCCTCTCTTAGATTAATTTGTCAAGTTTTTGAAATTGCTTTAATAAGATATACTTACTCAATTCCTGAGATCTTGCCGTTGTTTTTGGCAATTCGCCACACTTCACTGATTCCTCCTGCCTCCTTTGCTCCAATGATGATGACAGCCAGCTGCCCAGAAAACATCACCAGTGTCTGAAACACATCTGTCCAGATTACAGCCTTCAGTCCACCCTGAGGGTCACATGGAGAGGTGCAGTGAACAGCAATGAAACAGGAAAAGCAGCCTCGACACCAACACAGGCACCAGGTGTGACTCTGCCTTTCATCTACTCCTTTCAGTCTGACAATATCCATTCAAATCCCCATTCCAGAGATTTGAGCAGAAAACACTGACACTCATTACAAGGGTAATTGCTGTGATCTAATTGAATGTGTGGGACAAGACGGAGGGGTTGAATGACCTCTGCCTGTTCTTATGTGGTCATTATTTATCCCTCAACCTTTAGAACTAAAATGAATTACTGCTCTTTTATTGAACTGTTCTGTGTGGGATCTTGCTGTGTGCAAGACCACCATCCAGAGAAATGACCACATATTGGAGGTGAACACAATACTCAGCAAATGCTTGCACTGTCAGGGCTGTTTGTTTTCCAGTTCAGGGTCTCTACCCACCCTCTGAAAAACATACTGAGGCAGCACTGGGAAGAGAAGCAGGGACGTTTTCTTCATGTTTTTGTCAGGAACATTTGCTTCCACAAAACTGATCAGCTGGTGGGGGTAAACTGAAATTTCAAAACAGACAGCAATAGTTTAAGTGAGGCTACAGAGCCACAGAAGCAAATTAAGAAGGTTCAAGCCATCTATGATCAAAATTAATGGTAGAACCAAATGAAAACCTGAAAGGACTTTCTCCTGTTCCTACATCATGCCCAATATTTACTCTTCAACTAACATTATTTGAAAAAGTTCTGCTGCGTTCTCTCATTGCTGTCCGCGGGATCTTGCTGTGTGCAAGAGCCTGCTGTGTTTCTGATAGTATAGTGGTGACTACAATTCAAAAATGTGTCTCCTGTTTTAGGCAGCATGGGTTGTGAAAGGCTTTGTATAAAGTCACGACTTTCTTTAAACCATCAACACTGAATGGAACATTGGAGCTCTCTGAGCCATTGATTACTCACCAGTGCTGTGTACAGTGTGCAAACTAACCCCATGGTTAACACTGCTCCCCACAAATCGAAGCCAGTCACTGAAAACATTAAAAAAAAATCTTTTAATATTTCAACAGTAAATGTCAAAAGGCCACAGCAAAGCTAACAACGGAGCCAAAATCAGGACTCTCATGAGCACAAAAATAATGGAACTGTGACCTCTCCATCATTACCAATGTGAGGAAAATAAAATCTGCGTTCCCCTCTGCTGAAAATTCCTCCTGTACTCTGCCCACACCCTTCTGCACTCTCCCATCCCCCTCCGCCTCTGGTCCATTCAGACTACCTCAGTGTCCCGTCCCGCTCTGCCACCCCACCTTAGTCACTGTAACCCCGATCTGCCATTTCCTGCCTTCCATTTTATGGGTGAGATTTGTATTCTATTCATCAGAAAGTCACGCAAAACTAGGCCCGAAACGTCAAGCTTTCCTGCTCCTATGATGCTGCGTGGCCTGCTGTGTTCATCCAGTTCCACACCTTGTTATCTCGGATTCTCCAGCACCTGCAGTACCTATTATCTCTGAAGTGCTGGTAAAATCATTTACTGTTGGAAAGTACCTCAATTTTAATTAGGGACCATATTTAACTCCAGCAAGAAGCAAATTGACACACCGAACCACCACCACCATTTCCTTTCCTCCCCACAAGCTTAACAAAACATTCCTTTAGCATTTCTCCAGTAACACAGCTAATGCAGCACAAAGGGGAATACTGTGTTGGTGATTCAACACTGTGTCTCAAGGACAGTTACTCCTTCTGTTCATGACCAACTGATAGGAAGCCTGCTTTTGGGCACATTTCTCTGAAACATTGAAGTATTTTTGTTAAAAATAACTGTTACAATGATTTAATTTGAAGTTAAGGAATGAAAGACCATGGATCTAGAACATTCACTCCTCTCCCCTGCCTGAAATGCTGACTGTATTTCAGACTTTTCTGTTCTGATTTAACATTCTCATTTCTCCAGTATCTTTTGTCGTATGATTTAGTTCATTTCTTCTGCCTTTATTTCCTCAGCACTGACTCGAAACATATAATTACTGTGGCCTTCCGCTGGGCATGTGTAATTTTACAGGGCTTGATTAGTCACAGATCACATACCATGGACTCAGTGCCTTTTTAAGTGGGTGAGCAGCTTTCACTGGGTCCTTAAACAGCCAAGGATTTTAAATTTAAGCTTCAGAGAGCAGGAAATGCAGTTGAACCACAAATCCAGATTCACTATTAAACTGTTTATAATCACTTCATCATTATATGTTTGGAAATAACAATTTGCAAGTCTACGAGAAACTAGTAGGGCAGCAAAGATAATTGCTTTAATTTTCGAAAACTCCCCAGATTCAGGAAGTTCTCATTTTACAGGAAGGTAGCAAATATGACTCCTTTATTCAAATGAAGGAAAAAGACATAAAGGAGGAAACTGGGAATGAGTCAGCATTACTTCTGTCACAGGGAAGATATTCGAAGGAATTGAAGCGAATGCTGGAAATCTGAAATAGAACCATAAAGTGCTGGAGAAACTCAGCATGTCTGGCAGTATCTGTGCAGAAAGAACAAAGTGAATGTTTTGTTTCAGATATCACTCCCCTTCAGAAGAGTTATACTGAACTCAAAACATTAACTCTTGTTTTTCTCTCCACAGATGCTCCCAGGCCTGCTGAATTTCTCCAGCACTTTCTATTTTCATTAAAGAAATTATAGCTTAGCTAAATTCAAGGTGATCAAGCAGACCCAACGTGTGAAAGGGAAATCATGCTGAACCTTCCATTAGGAGCTCTTTGAGGAATAACTTGTTATGGATAAAAGGGAAAAGTGTACGCACTATGTTTAGATTTCCAGAAGATGAGATAAAACTGCCAACTCCAAGACCATTGCAAAAAATTAAAGTACATGCAGTGAAGGGTTGGACAGAAGATTGACTGGGTAACAGGATGCAGAGAGAAGGTATAAATGTTTTTGTTTCAGATTGGCAGGGTATAAAGAATGTCTGCCACAGGGATCTGTGCTGGGATCTCAACTATTCACAACCTATATAAGTGACCTGGACAAAGGAACGGACGCATGGTTGCCAAATTTATTGATGATGCATAGGTAGGGACGTAAAATCTGGAGAGGACAGAAGGAGGCTACAAGAAGACGTAAATAGTCTAAGTGAATTGGGAAAGACCTGGCAAATGGATTATAATGTAGGAAAATGAGAAATACTCCATTTTGGTGGGAACAGCAGAAAAGTAGCATAAAATTTAAATGGTGAGAGAGACAGATCTGAGATGCAGAGGGTTCCGGGAGTCCTCATGCATGAACAGCAATACACTATGACTGGAGGCACAGCAAGTAATAAGAAATGAATGCAGAGATAAAAGGTACTGCAGATGCTGGAGAATCCGAGATAACAAGCATGGGGCTGGATGAACACAGCAGGTCAAGCAGCATCATAGGAGCAGGAAAACTTGACGTTTCGGGCCTAAACCCTTTTGG
>JAHRHZ010000012.1:2951331-2971559 GCA_024137785.1 Ginglymostoma cirratum
AAACCCTTTTGGGCCCGAAACGTCAAGTTTTCCTGCTCCTATGATGCTGCTTGACCTGCTGTGTTCATCCAGCCCCATGCTTGTTATCAAGAAATGAATGCACTTGTTTAATATGAAGGGAACTGAATACAAAAGGAGGAGATTATGTTTCAGAGGACACAGGACACTGGGGAGACCACATCTGGAGTACTGTGTAGAATACAGGTCTCCTTCTTTAAAGAAGGACATAAATGCATTGGAAGCAATTCAGAGAAGTTATTAGACTCATACCTGGTATGGCAGGTTGTCTTATGAGGAATGGTTGGACAGGCTAGGTTTATATCGACTGCAGTTTAGAAGAGTAAGAGACAATTTGATTGTAACATAAGATTCCAAAGGGTCTTCATACAGCGGTCTTGTAAGGATGCTTGCATTTTACTTTTTATTCACTTGTGGGACGTAGGCATCACTGCCCGGACAAGCATTTAGTGCCCGCCCCTAGCTGCCCTTGAGAAGATGGTGGTGAGCTACCTTCTTGAACCACTGCTGTTCATTGTGCTGCAGGTAGAGCTGTAAACCAGATATCCAGCCTACACTGGCCCTAAACCCCACCTCTTCCTCCGTTACATTGATGACTGTATCGGCGCCTCCTCGTGCTCCCACGAGGAGCTCGAACAGTTCATCCACTTCACCAACACCTTCCACCCCAACCTGAAGTTCACCTGGACCATCTCTAACACCTCTCTCACCTTCCTGGACCTCTCCATCTCCATCTCGGGTAACCACCTAGAAACCGATATCCATTTCAAGCCCACTGACTCCCACAGCTACCTAGAATACACCTCCTCCCACCCACCTTCCTGCAAAAATACCATCCCCCATTCCTAATTCCTTTGCCTCCGCTGCAAATACTCCCAGGATAAGGCATTCCACTCCCGTACATCTCAGATGTCCTCGTTCTTCAAGGACCGCAACTTCCCCCCGGCAGTGGTCGCGAACGCCCTCGACCGTGTCTCCCACAACTCATCCCTCACACCCCGTCCCCGCAATAATAACCAAAAAAGAATCCTCCTCTTCCTCACGTACCACCCCACCAACCTCCGGATCCAACGCAACATCCTCCGACACTTCCGCCATCTGCAATCCAACCCCACCACCAAAGACATTTTTCCCTCCCCACCCTTGTCTGATTTCCGGAGGGACCACTCTCTCCGTGACTCCTTTGTCCGCTCCACACTCCCCTTCAGCCCCACCACACCTGGCACTTTTCCCTGCAACCGCAGGAAGTGCTACACCTGCCCCCACACCTCCTCCCTCACCCCCATCCCAGGCCCCAAGACTTTCCACATCAAGCAGATGTTCACCTGCACATCTGCCAATGTGGTATACTGCATCTGCTGTACCCGTTGTGCCCTCCTCTACATCGGGGAAACCAAGCGGAGGCTTGGGGACCGCTTTGCAGAACACCTGCGCTCGGTTCACAATAAACAACTGCACCTCCCAGTCGCGAACCATTTCAACTCCCCCTCCCATTCCTCAGACGACATGTCCATCCTGGGCCTCCTGCAGTGCCACAGCGATGCCACCCGAAGGCTGCAGGAACAGCAACTCATATTCCGCTTGGGAACCCTGCAGCCCAATGGTATCAATGTGGATTTCACAAGCTTCAAAATCTCCCCTCCCTCTACCGCATCCCGAAACCTGCCCAGCTCGTCCCCGCCTCCCTGATCTGTTCTTCCTCTCACCTATCCCCTCCTCCCACCTCAAGCCCCACCCCATCTCCTATCTACTAACCTCATCCCGCCCCCTTGACCTGTCCATCCTCCCTGGACTGAACTACCTCCTCCCTACCTCCCCACCTACACTCACCTTTACTGGCTCCATCCCCGCCTCTTTGACTTGTCTGTCTCCTCTCCATCTATCTTCTCCTCTATCCATCTTCTATCTGCCTCCCTTTCTCTCCCTATTTATTTCAGAACCCTCTTCCCCTCCCCCATTTCTGATGAAGGGTCTAGGCCCGAAATGTCAAGCTTTCCTGCTCCTATGATGCTGCTTGACCTGCTGTGTTCATCCAGCTCTACACCTTGTTATCTCGGATTCTCCAGCATCTGCAGTTCCTATTATCTCTGATCCAGCCAACTGAGCTGACCGTTCACCATGAATGTCGTGCTTTCTCAACCTCTCCCCTCACCTGAAGCATGGTGACCCTCAGATTAAGTTTACCATCAGTCATCTCTCTTGAATGAGACAGCAATCCTATAGTCCTCTGGGACGATGGCAATTTCACCTAGGTAGACTCACAATGCCTTAAGACCAGAAGAAATAGGAAAGGGAGCAGGCCATTCGGCCCTGAGCCTGCTTCACCATTCAACAGGATCATGGCTGATCTGACGCTCCTCACATCCACTTTTGCACCTTTCCCCGTAATCCTTGATTCCCCTACCGATCAAGCGTCTATCTCAGCCTTAAAATTTATACAAGAAGTCTGCACAACCCTCTAAGACATTCCTCCTCATCTCAGAATAAAGGATGCCAATTCAAGACTGAGACTGCCCTCCGGCCCTAGACTCTCCTATTAGGGGAAACACCCTCTCAACATTTAACCAGTTACGCCCCTTAGAATTCCTTGGAGCGGGTTGGGGAGATCCAAGATTTTAACACAATTAAGGGAATATCTAGAACTAGGGGTTACTGTTTAAATACAAGGGGCTGCCATTTAAGACAGATAAGCAAGAATGTTCTCTCTTCCCAAAAGGTGCTGGAAGCAGAGCTTTTGAATGTTTTTAAGGCAGAGTTTGATAGACTCTTAGTAAGAAAGGGGTTAAAATGCTTTTGGGGTGGGTGGGAACTTGGAGGAATCAGACCAGCCACAATTTTATCGAATGGCAAAGGAGGTACAAGGGGGTCAGTGACCTATGATCCTAACATGTAAATTTGTACATTTTGGAGTTCAAATCCCACCACTGAGAGTTTAATGCAATCAATCTGAAACATTTGGTGGGCTTTAAGAAAACAGGGAAAATCCATTTTCACTTGCAGGAAATCAGCAACTAAGTTAGTAGAATTAGTACAAAAACTAGAGCGAAGCTCAGGGGAATTTCTTATGACAAAGTGAACCACACAGCCTTATCAGACCAAACCCTTACTGCTACTTCTTTACATGGACTGGAACTCATTAGATTTGAGCAGCTGCAAATCAGCAATGCTGTGAATGATCAGATCTGGGTTTAAAACCTAGGTTTTTCAAGAAGTCTGTCTTCTGAAAATAACTGATTAGTCGTTTTACATTATTATATTGACAGGTGGAAAATCACCTCAGGTCTGAGGGGGTTCAGTCTACACAGGTGAGCAACAAATGTCTGGATTATTTCAATATATTGTTGTTCCATCTTAACTTACCTGCATTCAATGCCAGTGCAGGTGCATAGAGCACAACACCCATGTAAATCACCTGCAATTAGAAGAGAAGGATTGCTGTTACCATGAAGAAAAGCTTCTCTCACACCATGCAGCTCTGACAGCTTGAAATCAATCGTACTGTCAGTGACAGCACTACCATCTGCGAGTCAGCGGGTTGAAACCCCATGGGAATTAAGTACCTACATTTCCAGACAATAGTGAGTGCTGTACTGTACATAACAACAGGTTGGCTTAAGATAAACTATTTCCACTGGTTGGAGATTCTAGAACTAGGGGATGCCGTCTAAAAAAAGGCCAGCCCACTCTAGAGAAAAACACCTCTACACAAAGGGTGTTAGAGGTTTGGAACTCTCGCCCACAAATAGCAGTTGATGCTAGATCAGTTGTTAATTTTAATTCGGAGGTAGATAACTTTTTCTTAAGCAAAGGTAATAAGGAATGTGGGGCAAAGACAGTACGTGGAGTTAGGTCACAGATCAGCCACAATATCATTGAATGGTACAGCAGGCTTGAGGGGCTAAATGGGCTACTTCTGGTTCCTTTGTTTACTTTTTGCTGAGACTGTCAGCCAATAACAATGCTGAACCATAAGCACTGGGAGCGTGAGCTCACTGGGCAGT
Source organism: Ginglymostoma cirratum (assembly GCA_024137785.1). Classification (NCBI taxonomy): domain Eukaryota; kingdom Metazoa; phylum Chordata; class Chondrichthyes; order Orectolobiformes; family Ginglymostomatidae; genus Ginglymostoma; species Ginglymostoma cirratum. The sequence continues at coordinate 2,955,351 of JAHRHZ010000012.1, forward strand.
CTTTCATGTGTGACTATATCAAACTTGCCTTCTGGAAGGTGTATGTTATAGGAATTCCCATTGCCAACTTGAGACATCAACTTCTCAGAAGGAAGTCAAGACGGTTATCCAAGTTGGATCTCACCCTTTCTAAAACCACAATGTTTTCAACTTGGTTAAGGGTGGGAGAGCTGCTGGCAAGGTCAGCATTTATCGTTCATCTCTAGTTGCCCTGCGGAGAGTGTAGTGGGCTGCCTTCTGTGGGGGAGGCAGTGTCATTACAGTAATGCCATTAGGTTAGTAATCCAGAATGCCAGGCTAACATTCTGGTCACATGTTCAAATCCCAGCAAGGCAGATAGTGAAAATTAAATTCAATTCCAAAAAGTCTGGAAATAAAATTTTTAGCCTAATGGTGACTGTGTGCCGTCTGGTTCACTGATTTTATTTTCTTTATTCATTCATGGGATGAGGGCGTCACTGACTAGGCCGTATTTATTACCTGCCCCCTAATTGCCCACAGGGCAGTTAAGAGTCTACCACATTGCCGTTCATCCGGAGTCACATGTAGGCCAGACCGGGTAAGGATGAGTTTTTCCTGACAATTGACAATGGATCATGGTCATCATTAGATTCTTAATTCCAGATAACTATTGAATTCAAATTCCACCATCAGCCGCGGTGGGATTCAAACCCGGGTCCTCAGAACGCTATCTCGGTCTCTGGGTTAACAGTCCAGCGTTGATACCACTAGGCCATCGCCTCCCTGATGTCCTTTAGGGAAGGAAAACTTCCATCCTTACCTGGTCTGGTCTACATGTGACTCCAGACCCAGAGAAATCAGGCTGACTTTTAATGTGCAAATCAAGATGGGAAATAAAGGTTGGCCTAGTTAGTAATGCCTATGTTCTGTGAACAAATAAAAATACAATTCTACATCCCTTAGTACGTAGGGACACCCACAGGGAGAGAGAGTTCCTGGATTTTAATGCAGTGACTGTGAAGGAACAGCAGTGTAGTCCCATGTCAGGGGAATGTAGAGTTGGTGTTGTTTCCATGCATCTACAAACCTTGTCCTTGAAGGCGGTACAGGTCATAGGTTTGGAAGGTGCTGATGAAAGTGCCTTGGTAAATTACTGCAGCGCAGCTTGTGACAATATATAACGCTGCCACTGTGTGTTAGTGGTGAAGGGAGTGAATGTTGAAGGTAATGGACAGGAATCAATCAAGTGGGCTGCTTTGTCCTAAATGGTGTCAAGATCTTGAATGTTGTCATCCAGGTAAGTGGGGATTATTCCACCACATTCCTGACTTTGTAAATGGTGGCAGGTTTGGAGAGTCAAGATTTAAGTTTAGAACATAAGAACCAGAAGCAAGAGCAGGCCATCTGGCTCTTCAAGCTTCTTCACAGCTGATCGTTTCATGGCCTCAGTTCCACTTAAACACCCTCTCACCATAAGCCTTAATTCTTTTATTATTCGAAAGAATTATCTATTTTAGCTTTAAAAACATTCAACGAGGAAGTCTCAACTACTTCACTGGGCAGGGAATTCCACAGATTCACAACTCTTTGGTGAAGAGGTTTCTCCTCAGTTCAGTCGTTAATCTGCTCCCCCTTATTTTGAGGCTATTACCTCTTGTTCTAGTTTCATCCGTCAGTGGAAATTACCTCCTTGCTTCTACCTTATCTATTCCCTTCACAATTTTATATGTTTCAGTAAGAACGCCCCCCACCATTCTTCTAAATTCCAATGAATATAATGCCAGTTTATTCAGCCTCACCTCATAAGCCAATCCTCTTAACTCTGGAAACAACCTAGTGAATCCCCCCGTACCTCCTCTTTCAAGTAAGGAGACCAAAAGTGTACACAGTACTCCAGATGTGGCCTCACCAGCACCCTGTACAGCTATAGCATAACCTCCCTGCCTTTAAACTCAATCCCTTTAGCAATGAAGAACAAAATTCCATTTGTCTTAACTACCTGTTCTACCTGCAAACTAACCTTCTGCAATTCATGCACAAGGACACCCAGGTCCCTCTGCACAGCAACATGCTGCAATGTTTTACCGTTCAAGTTATAGCCCCTTTTACTGTTATTCCTACCAAAATGGATGATTTCACATTTATCAGCATGGAATTCCATCTGCCAGACCCTCGTCCACTCACCTAAACTATCTACCCCTCTGCAAACCTTCAGTGTCCCCTGCACACTTTGCTCTACCACTCATCTTAGTGTCATCCACACACTTTGACACCCTACATATGGTCCCCAACTCCAAATCATCTCCGTAAATTGTAAACAATTGCAGTTCCAACATTGATCCCTGAGGCTGGTCACTGTTCGTCAACCACTGATCACTGCTCGTCAACCAGAAAAACACTCATTTATCCCCTTTCTTTGCTTCCTGTTAGTTAACAAATCCTTGATCCGTGCCAATGCATTGCCTGTGCAACTTTAGTCATGCAAAATTCACAGGTTCAGACTTGTAGCCTCAACATTTATGTGGCTAGTCCAGTTCGATTTCTGGTCAGTGGTAACCACAAGATGTTGATCGTAGGAGATTGAACCATGGTAATGCCATTGAATATCAAGGCACAATCATTAGATTCTCTCTTGTCATTTCCTGGCCCTTGTGTGGTGCTCATGTTACTTGTCAGCTCAAGTTGGTGTTGCCCAGGTCTTGCTGCGTGTGGGCATGGCTTGCTTCAATATCTGAAGGGTTAAGAATGGTGCTGAACATCGTGCAATCATCAGCAAGCACTCCCATCTCTGATCTTACAATGGAGGGAAGGTCACTGGTGAAGTAGTTGAAAATGATTGGCCCTAGGACACAACCCTGAGGAATGCTTGCAAAGATGTCCTGGAGCTGAGATGAGTGACCGAGATGACTAAGCTCCAACAATCACAACTGTCTTTCTTTGTGCTGAGACAAAGTTTTTCTCTGATTCCCAATGACTCCAGTTTTGCAAGGGCTCCTTGATGCCACACTCAGTCCTGACTGCTATTTACTGGGTTACTTTTCCCTGCTTGTTTCTGAAAGCAAAATCTATTATTTTTGCCACAATAACAAGTTTTTCGTTAGTTGGATCTGTGTTGCCTTTGTTTTCAACACAGTGAAAGTCCTGTGGCGTAGCCCCATCTAGAGACTTGAAAACACAAAGTAATCTGACCTTTCCAATGTAATGAAGGAGAGCTGTACTGTTCTTGGTGCAGCAATGAGTAAATACTACACTGTCTGTGACACAAGACTGAGAGAATTCTACATCTAACAGAAGTATACGATAGTTTGTACGTTTTTAATTTGGCAACCTTGGCACCAGGACATCGCACGACCAACATCAGCAAAGGAGGTTTTAAACCATTTATTTCACACCTGTGACTTGCTGTGTTTAAAACTGTCTTAACAGCAGTTAAATTAACGGAAATTTTCCTCGTTGCACTGTAAAATGTGTCTTCTTTGAATCCAGGTTTGTTGGAAAACTGAGATAACAAGGTGTAGACCTGGATGCACACAGCAGGCCAAGCAGCATCAGAGGTGCAGGAAAGCTGACGTTTCGGGCCTGGACCCTTCTTTAGAACCTGGACCCATTTCTAAAGAACGGCCCATTTCTAAAGAAGAGTCCAGACTCAAAACGTCAGCTTTGCTGCTCCTTTGATGCTGCTTGGCCTGCTGTGCGCATCCAGCTCTACACCTGTTATCTCAGATTCTCCAGTACTGGCAGTTCCGACTATTGCTGAATCAATTTTAACCCCTTGTTGGAAAACTGGGAGTACTGCAGGCGCCAGACTTGAGGGTATCGGTTTAGGAAGGTGCAACCCACATTGAGGAATGTTGCTCTGTCAGAGGTATGGCACTGAGGGAATGCTTCACTGTCAGTGAAGCTGATTTTCAAGTCCTACATTAAATAAACATGCTGTAATGCCCTCTCAGATGGGTAGAAAAGATGCCTCAACGCTACCTGAATAGGTGCAGGGATGCTCTTCTAGCATCCTACTAAATGTGAATTTCTCAACCACATCACCAAATGATTACATGGCTATTATCATGTTGCTCTTTGTGACAGCTTGCTGTGTGCAAACTGGTTGCTTGTTACAACACTTCAAAAATTACTTTATTGGTTGCAAATCACATGCTGGAAATGTGTTAGTTTTGAGTCCTTACAGCCAATCCAGGAACTACACCAAACAATGTCCACTTGTATGACAGTGGTCAGCTGATTGCACTGTCAGTGGCCAGGAAGCACATACTTAAGGCAATTGCCAAAGGAACCAGAGGGAAGTCAGACTGGGGGGAATTGGATGAATTGGATAACTTTCAAAGAGTTGGCACGGACATGAAGGACTGTACTGTCTGAAATTTTACATGCTGCATGCAAAACATTTTATTAACTAATCAGAATCCAGGGAACATTCAGCTTAACAATTAACTTCAGCAGATTGAAGATAAACTGAGCAGTGATTGCATGGTTAGTTACAGACATTGATTTACTAGCCAGGATGGCAAAATCCCAACAGCAGTGTGACTGACAAGAGTTTTTCATTTGGTTTGTGTACAAGTTTATGTTTTATTCCTGGCTATTTTAAAGGAAAATTCCATCTGAGAAGCAATGTTGCCTGTTGGGTGCATGCTCACATGACCACACAACCATCATGACGCTATCACACAGATCCCTTTATGATACTATATCAGCAATAAAACCTAAAAGATCCTTTGGTCAAAATACACAGGTCGCACACACCTCTGCCCTCACATCCCCACCCCCCCGACAAAAACAAAGAAAGAATCCCTCTTGTCCTCACATATCACCCCACTAACCTGCATATCCAACACATCATTCTCTGCCACTTCTGCTACCTACAATCTGATCCCACAACCAAAGATATATTTCCCTCCCCACCCCTATCTGCCTTTCATACCGACCGCTTTCTCTCCAACTGCCTCATCCGCTCCACACTCCCCACTAACCCAACCACCCCGGCACCTTTCCCTGCAACCGCAGGAAGTGCTACACCTGCCCTACACCTTCCCCCTCACCTCCATCCGAGGCACCAAACAAACCTTCTACATTAGACAGGGTTCACCTGCACTTCTGTCAATGTGGTCTATTGCATCTGCTGCTCCCAACGTGGCCTGCTGTACATCGGTGAGACCAAGCGGACACTCGGAGACCATTTTGTACAGCATCTGCATGCTGTGCACAACTAACGATTACAACTTCTGGTTGCCAATTATTTTAACTCCCCCTCCCACTCCCTGGGTGACATGTCCATCCTGGGCCTCCTCCAGTGTCACAATAACACCGAGAACAAACTAGAGGAGCAGCACCTCATATTCCGCCTTGGAAGCCTAGAACCCAATGATCTCAATGTGGATTTTCCCAGTTTCAAAATCTCTCCACCCGGCCTCATCCCATGTCCAATCCTCCCTCTCATCCCCACCTCCTTGATCTGACATAACCTGTCCATCTTCTCTCCCACCTATCCGCTCCTCCCACCTCACTGATCAATCCACACCACTGCCTACCTGCACTCACCCATCACCATCCCAACTACCTTCCCCAGCCACACCCCTCCTCTTCCTATTTATTTCAGGGCTCCCTTTCCCTTCCCCAATTCTGAAGAGGGGTCCCAACCCAAAACATCAGCTTTCCTGCTCCTCTGATGCTCCCTGTCCTGTTGTGTTCCTCCAGCTCCACACTGTGTTATTTCTGACCCCAGCATCGGCAGTTCTTACTACCTCTGAGTGAATCACACACAATGAAGACAACTTAAAGGAATCATTATTGCAGAGCTATTAAATACCTGGTGGACATGAGACTCACCATCTGGAAAATGAAGGTCAGTGTCCCACATAGTCGCGTTGCCTTGTTAAACCGCAGCTCAAGGTACTGGAAGAGAAACACAACCTCCACATTAGGATTCAGGTTAACTGGAGCCAAAACAGTCTAAATAGATACTGAACCAGAAGCCAGAGAGAGAGTAGAAATACAGCTCCTGAATTCCAAACACCTTGCCAAGCGTGGCCTAAGTCAGAAGTCTCTGGGTAAAAGTCACACCAGGGACCGGAGCACTCGTGGTAATACGCAGGAACTGCTGCATTGCTCAAGATCTCTGGATGAGATATTAAACTCAGGCAACAATCCATAGCCCTTTATTTGACAGGATGTGGGCATTGTTGACAATGTCAGAACATTTTGCTATTCAATGGAGTGTTTTGATAGGCCATTTCAGAGGACAGTTAAAAGTCAACCAGATTGTTTTGTGTCTGGAGTCACACATAGGCCAATTTGGGCCAGGGGTACAGGAGCAGGGATGGCTTGCTGCAGGTTTTCAGGGTCTTGGTGAGCCTATACCTGGAGTACTAGGTGCGGTTTTGGTCTCATTTTCTAAGAAAGGATGTTCTGGCTAAGTACCGAGTGCAACTGAGCTTTACCAGATTGAATGACAGGACTGATGTATGAAAAAGATTGGATTGGTTAAGACAATTTTTTTTATTCACTTGTGGGACATGGGGGGCATTGGCTGGGTCAGCATTTTATTGCCAATCCCTAGTTGCCCTTGAGAAGGTGGTGGTGAGCCGGTGCCTTGAATCACTGCCATCCACCTGCAGTGGATAGGCACAATGCCCTTTGGGAGGAAATTCCGGGATTTTGATTCAGTGTCAGTGAAATATTTCTAGGTCAGGGTGATGAGTGACTTGGAGGGGACTTGCAGGCGGTGGTGTTCCTGGCACCATCCGGGCAAGTGGGGAGCATTCCATCACACTCCTGACTTGTGCCTTGTGGACAGGCTTTGGAGCATCAGGAGGTGAATTACTCACCATAGTATTCCTAGCCTCTTGCCACTGCATTTATGTGGTGAGTCTAATTGAGTTTCCAATCAATGACAACCCCCGAGATGTTGATAGTGGGAGATTCAGTGATGGTAACACTATTGAGTGTCAAAGGGCGGTGGTCAGATTGTCTCTTATTGGTGATGGTCATAGACTGGCATTTGTGGGACACAAATTTGTCAGCCCAAGCCCGAATATTGTCCAGATCTTGTTGCGTTTCAACATGGACTGCTTCAGTATCGGAGGTATCGTGAATGCACAATGTTCAGCACCAATCAATGGCGAACATCCCCACTTATGAGAACTCCTGCAAAGATGTCCTGGAACTGAGATGACTGACCTCTAACAACCACTGCCATTTTCCTATGTGCCAGGTATGACTCCAACCAGCAGAGAGTTTGCCCTAATACCTATTGTTTTCAATTTTGCTAGGGCTCCTTGATGTCACACTCAGTCAAATGCAGCCTTCATTTTAAGGGCTGTCACCCTCACCTCACCTCTGGAATTCGGTTCTTGTGTCCATGTTTGAACCAAGGTTGTAAAAAGGTCAGGAGCTGAGTGACCATGGCAGAACCCAAGCTGGGTGTCAGTTAGCAGGTTATTGCTGCTTGATAGCATTGTTGATGACACCTTCCATCACTTTACTGATGATCACAAGTCAATAAATGGGGTAGTAATTGGCCAGGTTGGATATTCACTGGAGTTTAGAAGAATGACAGGAGGATGGGGGGGTTGGGAGAAGATCTCAGAGAAACCTAAAAAATTCTTAACATGACATGACAGGGGTTAAATGCAGGAAATGTGCTCCCATTGACCTGGGGGTCAGATCAGGCATCAGATACAGGATAGGCCACTTAAAACTGTGAAGAAGGGAAATGTCGTCACCCAGAGAGAATGGTGAACCTGTGGAATTCTCTGCCACAGAAAGCAGTTGAAGCCAAAACACTGAATATTTTGAATGAGTTAGATACAGTTCTTAGGGCTAAAGGGATCAAAACCGTATAGTAAGAAAACAGCTACAAATTATGGAGTTGGAGGATCAGCCATTATCATCCTGAATGGCAGAGTGAGCTTCAAGGGGCGAATGGCCTACTCCTGCTATTTTCTAATACAGCAATTTCTCGTCTAAACAAGTGAACCAGATGGGGATTTACATCAATCGAACATAGTTTAATTCTCTGCGCTTTGTTCATAGAATGAGCGTTTTGATGGCTTGGTCAGCATTCATTGCCCATCCCTAATTTCACTGAAGGAGGTTGGGAGGAGCCACCTCTTGAATTGTTGAAGTCCTCAGTGTGTATATACACCCCACTACAGTTGGGAAGGGAGTTCCAGGATTCTGACCCAGCAACATTGAAGCAATGGCTTTAATGCTTTAAGTCTGGATGTTGTGTGGCTTGGAAGGGTATAGGTGGTCGTAACCCCAAACATCAGCTGCCCTGGCTCTCCCAGGTGTCAGAGATCACAGATCTGGAAGATGCTGACGGAGCCTTGCAAGATGTAGATGGCACACACTGCTGCCACTGTCCATCAATGAAGCAGCGTCTGTTGATCAAATACTTTGTCCTGGATGGTGCTGAGTTTGAATGCTGTTGGAATGCACCAGCCAGACAAGTGGGGGGATTGGAGGTGAGTTTCTCACTACAGAATACCTAGCCTTTGAGTTGCTATTGTAACCTCTGTATTTATATAGCTAATTCAGTTCAGAATTTTTGGTCAATGGATACCTCCAGAATATCGACAGTCAGACTTTCAGTGATGGCAATGCCATTGAACATTAAGGGTTGATGGTCAGATTCTCTCTTGTTGGCAAAGATTATTGCTTAGTACTTGCACAGTGCAACTGTTATTTGTCACTTATAGGCCCGAGCCTGGCTAGTGTCCAGATCTTGTTGCATTTGAACAAGGACCACTTCAGTGTCTGAGGAATCATAAACGGTGCTGAATGCTGTGCAATCATGAGCAAACAATTTCACCATCTTAAGATCAGAAGCGGGAAGAACATTGATGAAACAGTTAAAGGTAGCTGGCATTACTTTGAAGATGTCCAGCAGTAATGTACTCGGGAGTGGTGGGTCTGTCTTGTCAGTGGGACAGGATCATGATGGCAGTATCTGAGACAGTGTGTGTAAGGAATGATCCTACAAATCTGGCTGTGTCAGCTTATTCCTCAATGAGTCTGTCGGAAAGCCTTCCCAATTTTGGCACAACATCAGAGGTGAGTCACCACGACCTTGCAGGATCCCCAGCGCTATGGTTCCCGTTGCCATTCCTGGTACCATGGTCAATGCTGGGTGGACTATCCAATTTCATTCCTTTTATCAGACTTTGTAGCAGAATGATACAACTAAATGGCAGGTAAGGACGGCAGGTTTCGTTCCCTGATGGCCATTAGTGAATCAGATGTTTTATTTTTAACGACAATCAACAATGGATATATGGTCACCATTAGACGAGTTTCAATTCCAGTTTTTTTCTTAAATTCAAATTTGGATTTGAACCCATGTTAACAGAGCACTAGACTGGGGCTCTGGATTACTGGTCTAATTACAATACTACCACCGCCTCCCCAGTTTGCATGCATCTTCCCAAGAGTTTATCCAATTCTCCTTTGATTACTCAATCTGCTTCTAACATCACTCAGATAGTTAATTCCAGCTCACAACTAGTGTGAAGAAGATTCTCATCGAACTCTTTCGTCATTTTGTGGATTTAGATGCAAGTTGTCGAAGATAATTTTCTGAGAGGAAAGGAGACAGTAGCAAGGGGGTAAGGGAATTGAAACTGAGTGGCTAGCATGCCAATCACCTCAAATACAAATGTGTCCTCGAATAGGACAGGAATCAAGGGCAAAGTGGGAGAGGGAATCTTTGATAACACGGTGTGGAGCTGGAGGAACACAGCATGCCAGGCAGCAGAGGAGCACGAAAGTTGACGTTTCGTGTTGGGACCCTTCTTCAGAAATCCTGTTCGTCTGATGTTGCCTGGCATGCTATGTTCCTCCAGCTCCACACTGTGTTGTCTCTGACTCCAACGTCTGCAGTTCTTGCTATCAGAGAGAATCTTGACTGCTTTTTCTCATTTCTCACCAGCCGCCCCACCCACCATACTTACTTCAATTTACTGGGATCAGCGGGGTGACTATTTTGGAATCCAGGTATGTTTGATGGCATTATGTATTACAAAAAGCGGTAACAACTTTTTAAAGTCACTTGAAAAATATTTCGCTGTACTTTTGGTTGGACTTCAGACGCACAGCACTGATCTTTGGTTATCCAATGTGGAGGGGTGTGGGCAACTTGGCGGAGCTCATCACAGGTCTGTCCTTGGGCCTTGCAAGTTGACCAGTAAAACGTCCAGGCAGCAGCCACAGAGACGGTATAGTTGCCAATTGCCTGTTCTTATTCCACAGCTATGTTTGTGCTCAGGTGTTGTTGGAGAGGGAGCACACAGTGTACACCAATATCCTCGATGCCTTGGTAAGGAGGTGGGAACCACATGGGCTAAGTACTTTATCTTAGCCTCCAACTCCATTTGGATTTTCTCCCCTCCTTCTCTTCCACCTTTGGTATTATTGCATGTGTAAGTTCATAAGAAATAGGAACAGGAGTACTCAATAGGGTCATAGCTGATTCAAATTCCTCATGTCCACCTTCCTGCCCTTTCACCATAGTCTTTAATTCCCCTATTGATCCAGGATCTCAGCCTTAAATAAATTAAAACAGGCTTTACATGTAAATTAATTGGAACATGGGTGATTTGGTGGTGATAATTAACAGATGAAAAATACCACAGGTGACTTGGTGGTGGCTGGGGGGGGAAAGAAAAGCTGTTCTCTCATTTGGGATAACAATTCCAGCTATACAAGATAAACAAAAACCTGTATCAAGGTCTCTTGTGATCCTGTGGCACTGTCCTTACACCTGAATTCAAGATCCACCCACCCTATAAACACTGGGGACAGGTTGGTTAAAAATACTAAAAGTCGGTAACTGAACCTATCACCATGACTTCAGTCTGAAAGCCCACACTTGTGCACAGTGTGTAGATGGGTGACAGGTTGAGATAAGGCAGACAATGAAAAGCTGTTCCCATGAGCTGAGCACACAGGGACCAGGGATACAGATTAACAGTTGTGGACAAAAGATAAGGGAAACAGATATGTGGAATAATTTTGTTTTAATACAGTAAACAGCATTGGCTTAGAACTATCAGGGTGGTGGAAGCAGAAGTGAGCAGTGATTTCAAAAATGAAATTGTCTGGGCACTTGAAGGAAATAAACTGGCAGGGCTACGCAGATGGAGTCGGGGAGTGAACTGGATTGCTGCATAAAGACATGCCTTGACTGGCTCAATTACCTCCTCCTGTGCCAAAACCACTAACTAAATGAACTTCATGCCACAAATGTAGAATACTGCAGATGTGAATCTGAAATAAAATATGGAGAAACTTTAGCCTGTGTAGAGACAGAAGCAGTCAACATTTCAAGTTGATGACCTTTCATTAGCAATCAAATATGTTGTTTTACTTTTTGTATTGGAGCCTCTGTGTGCATTTGCTGTTAACAATGACCAGACTAAAAGCACGGAGTGCTGACTTGATCAATGGGTAGAAGTGAACATTTATTGTCATGCACATGTAGAAAGTCTCAAATGTGTGTAAGGTGATATCCAAAGCAATCCATTTTTGGGGCTAAAAGAGTCTAAAACATTTCATAACCACTGCGAATAGTCAACAACTGAACTGCACTGGGCTTAAAGAAAAGTCGCAGTCATTTTCCAGAAGAGGTCCGTAAATAGACAAATTTACAGCCCAATGCGTCCACCTACCTATAACAGAGTTAATGTTGTACATGAGCTTCTTCCTAATTTGACACTATCATCTTCCCATCCACCCACCCCCCACTTCAGGTACATAGCCAGCTTCCTTAAATAAATGTCAACATTCACCTCAGCCACTCCCTGTGGTAGTGAGTTTTTATTAAACGTTCCAACCACTTTTTGGGTAAAGGCATTTCAGTGGCTAGTCTAATGTCTGACCGAGTTTTAGACTTCCCCACAAATGGAAACACCCTTCCCTCAGTGGGTACCTCTCCAGAGCATCGAAGAGCACCTTTCAGTCACCTTGCCACCTCATCTCCTAGCGAATCGCGCCACAGCCTGTTCAATCTTTCCCAATAGGTTATAATCACTTAATTTATTGAATCTTAAAAGCACAGAGGGACGCCAGATGGCTCGCCCTTCTTGTGACAATTCTTTGATTTCGAACCAGTTGGTCTGGCTCCCCAGCCTTTTCATTCACTCATCCAACAAGTTCCTCCCTCCAATATTTCACCCACTTCCTTTGGCAGGTTCTGAATCTGCTTCCACCAACCTTTTAAGCAGCATATTCCAGAACACAACCGTGCGTTGTGGAATGAGCTGTCTCCTCTGATAAATCTGAACCCTTCTGTCGACCAATCCTCCTGTCACTGGAAACCATTTCCACTGATGAAAGCTCATGGTTTTGAAGACCTCAATTAATTTTTTTTTAAAATCTGTTCCTCTAATTGCCCAGAGAGCAGTTAAGAGTTAATCATATTGCTATGGGTCTGAGGTCACATATAAACTAGACCAGGAAAGACAAATTTTCCTTCCTCAAAAAGAACATTTGTGAACTAGATGGGTTTTTCTAACAATTCATAGTGGTTACATGAATACGATTAGGTTAATCTTTTAATTTCAGATTTTTTTTTACTGAATTCAAATTTCACTATCTGCCTTGGTGGGATTCAAACCCATGTTCCCAGGTATTACCCTGTGGTTCTGGGTTGCTAATCCTGTGATATTACCACTACACCACTACCTCCCACACAACCACCCAACAAAAACAATCCCAGGTTCACTCCACAAGACAGAGGAGTTCTGATGTCCTCCTTGTAACGTTTTCCTCCAATCCCTCGCTTTCTGTTTCTCACTCACCTCGTAGGTGCTGGTGATCTTCAGCCGGTAGAACATGGGGACAAAGATGTGGGCGGGAATGAGAAGCCCGAGGAAGTAGGAGCAGCCTAGGAACCAGTACTCAGTACCGAAGGTGTAGATCTCAGCTGGCACGCCTAGGATGGCGACAGCGGACTGGAAGGTGGCAAGGAGGGAGAGTGCCACTGGCAGGAAGGTCATGCTACGACCCGCCAACAGGAACTCCTGGGTCGTCCGCTGCTGCCCACCACTCAATGCGTAGAAAAGGCCAATGACTGATGAGAAGATCAGGAGGAGAGCAAAGATGACATAGTCAGCCACGGTAAAGCGCATTACAGCTGAACTGGCCATTCTCACTGCGGGAGGTGTTTTGTGGCTCAACACCTGGGCTCCCCGAACACACACTCCACGTTATCAGAGTCTCTCAAGGGGGAAATCACCACTCAGTGCAGACAGACGGGAGAATGAGGAGAGCTTAGGTCATCACAACAAAGGTCCGTGTTGTTCTAATTAAGACGGCAAGAGGTCATTAGTATGCACAGACATACACACCCCACAGGCAACCAGTCTAATGCAGGGCTCAGAGAAAGTGGCACAGCCAGACTCCTCTCCCTCAAGTGTGTGCGTCCTGGTCAGTCTGATTGCCGCCTCTCTCTGGTCATTCCTTTCATTAACGACCCAGCAGAATGTCTGCGCAAACAAAACGTCTCAGGGTATGTCGGAGCAGAGATCATCGGGTTTTAGCCAGGTGGAACAGCCAGCCATCGAAGAGAACACACTGTCCAAGTCTGGTTAGAAGATAAACCAAATGCGGGGGAGGAGACATTCTATCCAGCCTATCGGAGGAGAAGGATAGAAGGATTATTTAAACTCTCTCAGACAAAGCATGTATTTGTATAATCTTGGTAGCATCAGTGTTCCATAACAGCACAGCAGTTTCTTGAATTACTGTGTACATAAGTCAGCAGGTTAGTGCAAAGCTTGTGAGTTTAAGCAAAATTAAAGAAGTTTGTAATCCTGGCAAGAATTTAACCTTCTTGAAATGAAAGCTAGTTTTAGAACATTTCTATTAATGTTTCTGCCTTTCAGTTTTTTAATTTACCTTGACCAGGAACCAACTGTCAAGACACTGGGTGAGAGGGAGCTTGCACTCACCAATGTAACTGCCAATATAAACAATGTGAGCACACAGACTATAAAGGTGTCAGCAAGGCTCAGTGGGCAGTATTCTTGCCTCTGACTGAAGGTGGAGAGTTCAAGTCCCACCTCAGAGTTTCACTGCCCCATGAAAAGGGTGCAGTAATGAGGGAATCCTGCACTGCCACAAGTGCTGTCTTTTGATGAGACATTTAAGATCCCACAGCGTCATTTTGAAGGAGACCAGAAGAGTTCTCCTCAGTGTAGTGGCCAATGTTTACCTTTCAACAAGCATCACTGAAACAGACTATTTGGTCAGTTATCTCGTTGCAGGTTTTGGGATCTTGCTGTGAGTAAACTGGCTCCCATGCCAAAGGTCTTGCCAGAGACACACATCCCATGAGAGAATGGAGAAAATCGTTGCTGTCTAACGTTACTGAGATCGATGCTCTTCTGGAGGGATTTAGGCAATTCCTAAGCTGCTGGCATGGGTGTCAGCCACATTTGCTCATTTTGGATTACACTTCATTGTAACAGTACAGAAAAAGGCCATTCAGCCCAACTACATGTGGGTATTTATGCATCTCACCCCACCAACATTCCCTCGTGTTCCTTTCTCCAGCATGTTATTCAAACTTCCTCTTTAAAGCACTTTTGCTATTTCCCTCAACTACTTCCTGCAGTATCTAGTTCCACATTTTCACCACTCCCTGGGCAAAACTTCTACTTGTTTGATTTACCAGTGACTCCCTTAGGTTTTATGGCACTCATTCTGAATGTTGCAGTCCAGAGCCTAGTGGCACTGTAGGGATTTGAGAGTACAACAATATACTGCTTAGGTTATGTCTCTCCTTTCACCTGACCATCTGACTCTATTATATTCTTGTTAACTGCCGTTTGACTAAGCTCTGTGTCCTGCATCAGGGTTCTGTCTGATCTGTTTCCCACTGGTTAGTCACATTTCAAATTGTTATTGTCTGGTAGACAGAACCATCTTCATTTCTCCCTCCCCACCTAGATCTACTTGTCCCTAAACTCACACCCAGTGATCTCCCCCATCCCCTTGCTCCTCCTCGAAGCACATCTTTGCTCCTTGGTCTCCCTCGTCTGTACCCCATTTCTCCCTTTCGATCTCTGTCCCTCCCTTAACCCCACCCACCCTGTCTCTCCCTCTCCAGGTCCATTTGTCACTCACTATTTCCCCACTACCACACACTGCCCCTCCTTCCCCCACACTGTCCTTCCCTCCTCCTCACTCCATCCATCAATCCCTCCATCCACCCTCACTCCCATCTCCATCACTCTGTCACAGTGTCTGTCTCCTTTTCTATTTCCCTTTTTCCACTCTCTCCCTCTCTACAAAAATACAAAATGGAAAAAGTTAACCATTGAACCTGCTCGGTCATTCAATAAGATCATGACTGATCTGTTTAAGTTCTACATTCCACACTCCAAGATACCCATCGTTTCAAGGAGATAGATATGGTCCTCATGGGTAAAGGGATCAAAGGGTATGAGGACAAAGCAGGAATTGGGACTGGGTTCAATGATTAGCCAGGATCTATTGAATTGGACAGCAGTCTTGAAGGGATGAATGCTCTTATTTCACGTGTTTCTATCCCGGAGAACATTTGACTCCTCTGTTGAGCAAGAATCCAACTGCCTCTGCCTTAAGAATATTCAATGATCACACCGCTATCACCGCCCACAATGTTCCAAAGTTGCACAACCTTCAAAGAAAAGAAATTCCCCTTAAATGGTGATCCCAGCCTTGGAAAGGATCATTGTGGTCCCACTCTCCCCCAGTCCATGGTAGAGACTTCAACAAGATCAGTGATACCCGCACACCCCTCAGGCCAGGACAGGGCATTCAACAGGGGCAATTTAACACACTGAGGCTAGGGCAGTTGTGATCAAGTGTGACCCCCCTCTTTGGAGTTTGCTGACTCCCTCTCAACTGGAGTCAGGCCTGGGATACTGTCAGTTGTCTGAACCGTGCTCGCCAATGGCTGCACTGACACTCACTCTTTCACAGGATCCAGTCACTAACCCTCAATCTCTCCCTCAGTGCCCCCACCACTGAGCCCCCCAGAGCACCTTCCCTCCCTCGGTGCCCCCACTCCTGACACCCCCAGAGCACCTTCCCTCCCTCGGTGCCCCCACTCCTGACACCCCCAGAGCACCTTCCCTCCCTCGGTGTCCGCTCCCTGACACCCCCAGAGCACCTTCCCTCCCTCGGTGCCCGCTCCCGGACCCCCGGACCGCTCTCCCCTCCCTCGGTGCCCGCTCCCGGACCGCTCTC
>JAHRHZ010000012.1:2986654-2998129 GCA_024137785.1 Ginglymostoma cirratum
TTCTGAGGAAGGGTCACCGGACCCGAAACGTTAACTCTGTTTTCTCCTCCACAGATGCTGCCAAACCTGCTGAGCTTTTCCAGCAACTTTCTTTTTGTCCAAATTTTCCCGATATTTGGCTAAGCGTGGACCTTGGGAAGGTTTCACAAAGGGTGTCTCTCCTTGAATTCTAGTGCGTTTTCTTGTGCAAATCTCCACTGCTTACCTTGTTCACACCTCTGTGGTGCTGCTGTTCTGCTATCTTGCACTCACCACCAGCAGCAGATGTGTTCTCTGCAGCCAGAACCTACTGGTTTCCCGGTATCTGTGATGTTTTTCAACTCCAGCTGTGCACCAGGTCAAACACATTCAAAGTCAGGAATTTACCTTTCACGTAAAAATGTAGACAATAGGTGCAACAGTCGGCTATTCAGCCCTTTGAGCCTGTTCCACCATTCAATATGATCATGGCTGATCATCCTACACAATACCCGGTTTCTCCCCATACCTTTTGATCCCTTAAGCCCTAAGATCTATATCCAACTCTTTCTGGAAAATGTTCAATGTTCTGACCTCAACCAGTTTCTGTAGCAGATAATTCCACAGAATCACCACTCTTTGGGTGAAGAAATTTCTCCTCAACACGTGAAGAGTGGGAATACTTGTTTGTAGTCACAGGAAAGCAGGAATGCCCCAATTTATTCACAAAATGTAAGTAGCCCACCAGTAGGGCAGCACAGTGGCTCAGTGGTTAGCACCGCTGCCTCACTGCACCAGGGACCCAGGTTTGACTCCAGCCTCAGGCGACTGTCTGCGTTGTACATTATCCCTGTGTCTGCATGGGTTTCCTCTCATAGTCCTAAGGTATGCAGCCTATGTGGATTGGCCATGATAAATTGCCCAATATTGTCCAGGAATATGCAGGTTAGGTGGGGAGAGCCATGGGAATACAGGATTACAGGGATAGATGTGACTGGGTGGGCTGTTCTTAGGAAAGTCATGTTGGACTCAATGGGCTGAATGGTCTGCTTCCACACTGTAGGGATTCTATGGCAGTGGAAAGCAGCAGAACTGGTATTAAGTAAATTAAAACCTTTAAAGCAAGCCAAATATATAATCATATTCGCAAGACATGGCATCAGAAGTAATATTGCCAGGAAGACTTAACTTCAGATATGAGCTAAATAGAACACAGATTTGGACATCAAAGAGAATACAATTTTTGTGCTACAGAATAGCTTCCAAATTAGAGACTAAATCAAGAGATGAACATTACATACACATTTATAGACAAGTAAAATTATAGAAAACAGCACACAGTGTCATAGATGACCAAGGGATAAAAGAAACAGTAGACGCCTTTGAAGAGGCACTGAAAGCTTTTCATATTTACTTCAGCCCAAAAACTATTAAAATGTCTTGAAAGTGCAAGTCTTAATGGAAGATTTAAGCATCAATGGAAATCCATTGACAATTTCATTAAGGATCTCTGTGCATTAGTGGAGAATGTGAACTGTGGTGTCTTCAAGAATTCATAACACAGAATTTTTGCACAAATGTTGTTAATGAGCCTTTGTCAGATTTAGTACATTTGAGATTCTGTAATGGGAGGAATGCACTGGTAGTCAAGTCCCACTATTCCATGAGTTGTACTAAAAGTGTAAATGTTTTATTTAATCACCAAAATGGTCAATTTATTTCTCTTTATTGCTGTTATCTGGAACAATATGAACTTTCACCATACTCTTCAACAAAGTCAAAAATTGGTTGTTTATTAAGAACAAATGTATTCCTTAAATAAATAACAACATGGCTTACCAACTAGGCTACAATGCAGACTTAAATGATATCCTCTTAATCTCGAACACACATATAGGGACAAGAAAAGGCAACATAGTTCTGTGGAGGTATCATGGTTTTGTAAAAAAGGCCTAATAGAGAAACAACACCTCTGAAGGTCAAAGGTTCAGATGCAGAGGGTGGAATGCATTGACATCTGACAATTTCTTTGATTGTCCTGTGGACGAGATCTCACTGACGAGACTCACAGAATGAGGGAAGATCGTCAAACCAGTTTTCAGATTCAGATTGCAATCCGTTAGGAGCCCTGATCATTGAAGCTTTTTCATGTGTTAGGGTTGTAGCTCATGGCGTTACTGGACAAGCCAAAGCCCAGAATGAGATCTACTTGATAGATCATATGTTTACTTTGCTTTATATAATTATATAAAGTGGTGGTCAGTCACTGAAGTTTGTCCATACGGCACTAGATTTTCCATAATAACTGGACAGAGGTTTCTTCCATAAAAGATGAAGAAGCAAATTAATGCTGTCTAGTTATAGAAGACCATTTAGAACAATCTTAAGCCAAAAGCAAAACGAAGTTTTCAGCCTATTTCCCATCATCATCAGTCACAGAATTCAAGTCCAGGTAAACTACCCCTCAGGTTTAAATCTTCACTTTCTACTTGTCTGATTCTCCCCAGCTTCTTTCCTGTGAACGCTGGAGCCTTCTTACATGAACGCCCATGAAGCTGAGAATCAAGACTTTCTCACCCTCAAATAACCTGCATATTTCTGACCAAAATCTTTGCCTTTAGAATCTGCACTATCTAAACTTCTGCAGAGATAACCTAATCTTTGAAGCGTTCTGAAAAATTCCCAGAAGAGAGACTATGTTTGCTTCTGACTCCAGACAGGTCTCCCTCAAAACTACCCTAGGAACCTTCAGTCTCAGGGGCTTTCCTAATCACTTGCTGTACCAGCATGCTAACTGTTCATTGTTCACTTTCCAAGTCACCCAGATCCCTCTGTACTGCAGAGTTCTGCAATCTCTCTCCACTTAAATGATATGCTGCATTTCTATTCCTCTTGTCGAAGTGGGCAATTTTGCATCAAACCACAGTTATACGCCACCTGCCAAATTTGTGCTTCCTCAGTTAGCCTATCTATAATCCTACGGCTACCTGTGACTATGCTGATTGGCACAAATCTTTTCCACTGTCATCAGCACTGAAGTGTGCTCTAATGGCACCAGGTTTGTGAGGTAGAACAAATAGTGAGATAGCCAACGAACAGCAAACTCTACTTGACCCAGTTGGCGAATCTATAACTGATATAATGCAGACTGCGATACAGCTCGGTGACTAAACACCTTTAACAGATTCAAGCCCGATGCTTAGGCAACTCAGAGAGGGCAATATTTGACTTCCTTATCTTCCCAAGAGGAATCCTCAGTGACAGAGATCATGCCAAGCTAGAAGCAATCCTCCCACTGTGGAACTGAGGAGCTGAACGTGTTAGTTTCACCAAGAATGCAATCACTGAGGATGGACGGGAGAGTCCAAACCTACAGCTGGACTGAAATAAAATCTGCAGAGGTGAATTGAAAATGTGGTGCAAGTAACTTCATAGAAGCCACCACCTAGAAGAGACAACGAATGCCCACAATTCAAGATACTGCAGGGGAACTTTGCAGATTGAGGATGCCAGAAAGAAGCAGTTGTTTGTTTCAGTGTCGAAGATTGCTTTTCTGTGAAAGAAATCCAGGAGAATAAAGATCCTCCACTTTAAAGGGAATCTCCAGCCGTCAGAATGTTAGGAAGGAAAGATAAAGGTGAAATCGACATTGTCCTACCAGACCATAGGCAGCTCTCTCATCAGAGAGATGTGGAGACATGAGGGTCACCACACTTCAGGCAAGGGGAGAGGTTGAAGAAGCAGAGTCCTTCATGGTATCCTCAGCTAATGCAGAGTGAGGAAGTTAGGAGCTAGGAAAATAAA
The DNA here is from genome assembly GCA_024137785.1 of Ginglymostoma cirratum. Lineage (NCBI taxonomy): Eukaryota > Metazoa > Chordata > Chondrichthyes > Orectolobiformes > Ginglymostomatidae > Ginglymostoma > Ginglymostoma cirratum. The sequence continues at coordinate 2,990,417 of JAHRHZ010000012.1, forward strand.
TCAAACACACAAATCTTGCACCAACAAAAGACTGGTCTTTGAGAATAGTGAAATCTCCAGATTGCCTGAATTTATAAAGTCAGAGGCATGGGGTCGGGGGTAAATTCAATTTAATATGTATCATATTAATGATGAGAAACACCCCTTGTGGGGAGATAACACAGTATGGAGCTGGAGGAACACAGCAGGCCAGGCAGCATCGGAGGAGCAGGAAAGTTGACATTTCGGGTAGGGACCCTTCTTCACTTCAGTGGAGATGTTGTACTTTGATCTGGAAAGGTTTAATTAGACAGGAGGACCTTTAGCACCATCCACTATGCTGACATAATGTAGATTTGTGGGCAGGGCAATTTAGGATCTCGCAGGAATGAGAACTAACATCTGGCTCTCCTCAAAATCTCTGTAACAGCCTCCATTCTATCCTGTAACCTGTAACTAGTTGCTAATATATAATAATTATATCTTGTTAATTACAAGAGATTCTAATAGTTAGACTAGGAAGTGGTTTTCCCTGGCCATCAGGCTCTAAACATGTCAATGCTGTCCTTGACTAAATCCACTGCCTGGGCTGTAACCAGGTTTGCTGGCTTAAATTTTATCTTCCTCGATTACTCCTCTGTTAAAGGCTTTGGAAGCTCTTTCCATGTAAATTATTGCTGAAAACAGGCACATTTGTCAAATAAGCCAAGCACTTGTTAGTACACATGTTGGGATTCCTACAACTCCACACTCTGTAAGATTGGCTTTTTTGGATATCTCATAATCAGGCCCCATTTGTTCATTGTGCAAACTTGATGCTGATGTAGGGTGCATCAAAGCCACCCAGAGGACAATGACTAGCCAGAACCCAGACATGGCACAAACAGGGTTGCCATCAAGCCAAAAAAGATATTCTATGTCTATCACACAAACGAGGAATGTGATGTATGAGTTTCTATGCCAGTGTGATGCCAGGTATGGAGGTCGTATGTGCCAAAGCCTGGCAGATTGTATCAAACAGCATGTTTGCAACAGACAAAGCGCTGACCGTACCCAGCCAGCCTACAATTGTAAAACTCACAACACAGCGTCAAACATTAAATGTGTTTCCGCAATTGAACAGCATTTGATGAATAATCCCGATTGTGTGAGGAATTAAACTCACAACCAATTTAGGAATGTCAGTCAGGCTCACAATATGGTGCACCTTCACACTCTCGAAGGTACTTGTGTTAATACAGAGAACTCTATTCTTTGTTTACAGGAAGCAACATGTACACACGCTGCACTTGTTTCAATTCAAGAAAATAAGCCATGGCCATTTTCTGGTTCATTTCTCAGGGCAAACCCTGACCAATCAGAGTCAATCTGCCTCATTTAAAACTTCACAAAGTCTGGCTGTTAAATGCCAATAGGCATCAATAGGTTCATTCTCCCTGAAATTGTTTCAAACAGAGTTCACTTGCCGGCTGATCAGCTCTCTCTTTCCATGCTGTATAAAGGTTGCTCTTCATTTTGGACTGGTATTCTTGTGAGATGCTGTGGTGAACACAAGACAAAAAGGTTTGACAAAATGTCTTTTCTTGGCAATACTCAAGTTCTATATCAGCAAATTATTATACCATTTTTTTTGTTTGCACCTGTAAAGTGGGCTCTCACTGATTGAGGATCAATGGGGTGAAAGCGGTCATAACCTGGAAAATTCTCACCCAAAAAGTTGGGGAGTCAATTGACAGATTTTAAAGCTGAGGTCGATAGATTTTTATTAAAATTTTTAAGGGTTGCAGAACCAAGACAGGTTGATGGAGTTACAATATCGATCAACATTTATCAAATCGAATAACAGAACAGCCTCAAGGGGCTGAATAGCCTCCTACATTTCTGTAGTCTCCTGCTCTGGCTGCAGTTGGTAATAATATAATCTGTCATCAATCTTACCTTCTGTCTGTGCTGAGTGTAACAAACTTGTGGTTAGATGGAATCAGGAAAACATTCTTATCCGTAGAGTCCAGCTGACGTTCTATGTTCTGAAACAGCAAAAGTAACAGGCACCATCTCAAGTTAGCATTCCGAACTGAAAGAGGAATCCTCCTTCTGGGGTTCACTCAGTAGAAGGTGACCCTGGTGAAGTGTTGTTAGCTTCTGGAACGGCCTTGACATCTCACTGAAGGTCATTAGCCCAGTGTAATTAGACTGGAATCAGAACGTGTCTTTGTGTGGTACAGAAAAGTTGTTAATCACATTTAAGGGGCTAACAGCTCCTTAAAACTCAAGATCCAATTGTGAACTTGTACTACCTCTGTAAAGTGTTGTAAAAGGATGTTAATCTAATCGGGTGTGTTTTTATTGTTGCTAATTAAATGATTGGGTGCAACAAACTTGAGGCTGATCAAATAGTCATGAAATTTGTTGGATTTTCATAAAAACCCAACTTGGTTCTTCTGATGAAGGGTTCAGGCCCGAAACGTCAAGTTTTCCTGCTCCTATGATGCTGCTTGACCTGCTGTGTTCATCCAGCCCCATGCTTGTTATCTTGGTTCACAACAGTCCTTTGAGGAAGAGAGTGTGTCACTCTCCCTTGGTCTGAAGCTACAGGTGGTTCCAGTCTCACCTGCTTGGATGGGCATTAGCTGTGAGTGTGCCACCTTTTCCCAGTGAAATTGATCATTTTAATTTGCAGTCAAGAAGATTATAGCTGATCTGAATTTAATCTCAGCTCTACATTCCTGCTTTGCCCATCACTGGTACCTCCATTGGTGCTGGAAGAACAGCATTAGATGTGGGTGCCACGTTGCAGGCAGCTCAACTCAGAGACTTGGGCCAAAAGACCTGTGGATGCTGTAAATCCGAAATGAAAACAGAAGTTGCTGGAAAAGCTCAGCAGGTCTGGCAGAACTACATTGCCATGGGTCTCAAGTCACAAGTAGGCCAGACCAGGTGAGGATGGCTGATTTCCTTCCCTAAAGGACATTAGTGAACCAGATGGGTTTTTACAACAGTCAGTACTGTTTACACAACCTGAAATCAACACAAACGTCCTCAGACAGCACCTTCCAAACTCACGGCTTCTTTCATATTGCCACTCCTTCAGGGGGCAAAATCCTGGCATTCCCTCCCTAACAGCGTTGTGAGTCAACTCATAGCACATGGACTGCAACGCTTCAAGAATGCAGCACACCCCCACCTTCTCAAGGAGCGACTCGGGCCGGGCAATAAATGTTGGCCCGGCCAATGAAACCACTTCCCATGAGTGAATCTAAAGCAAAAACACATAGGCTAGCTTTTACTTTTCCCTATTTAATTCAAATTTCACCGTCTGCTGTGGTGGAAACTTGAACCGTTGTCCCCAGAAGATTGGCATGTGGCTCTGCATTGCTAATCTAGTCACGTTACCACCACACCACTGTTTCTCCCATACTGTATAACCATTCAAATGTGTGAAAGTGTGTATGGGTATCTGAGTACCTGTAATCCTGGCAGTCTGTGTATATTTGTGTGACAGAGAGGAATAGTAATAATAAATAAGTTAGCAAATGTTTACTTTCAATTGGAAATACCCTGATCTTACTGTCTGGTGGGCTGGGAAAAGTTCCAGTGGGAAATCTACCTGACTGGTGCTTGTATTTCCTCATCCAAAATGTTACATTCGCTGTCTATTTGATGTGTTGAGTGGATTCACGCCTGTGCGTTCTTCAGGAGCCGGTATTCCAGCAGTTTTGGAGCAACGCTGTCGTCACTCAAAGGGCTACAGCAACAAGTATAAGAATAAAGTTTTACCATTCTTCAAGAGTGACAAACCTGTGAATATGGTGAACTGAACATATAAACACATGGTGTTCTATTTATGAAAGCGGCAATTTATGGCCATAATATGTGGGAGCACGACCAGGCCATTCAGCTCATCGAATCCGCTCTCCCAATCAGACATCATGGCTGATTGGACAGTCCTCAACACCACTTTCCTATCTTTTCCCCATAACCCTTGATTCTCTTCCTAATTAAAAATCTGTCTCTCTCATCCTTGAATCTACTGAATGACCTAGCGTTGGCAGCCGTGGGTAGTGTAGAATTTTGCAGATTCACAAATTTCTTATATAAAGTTAGACAGACCTAACAATGCAACACATCACTAAGCAACACATCCAGTGTTTATACTTACATTTCCTCCCACCGTAATTTATCTCACCCTATCAATATAGCCTTTTCATACTCCTGTTGTACGACTATAAGACCATATGAAATAGAAACAAGAGTAGGCCATTCAGCCCAATCAACTTCATGTCTGCTTTCCTGCCCTTTCCCCATAATCCTTGATTTCTCTACTGATCAAGAATCTATCCACCTTAGCCTTAAATATACAATAGGACGCTGCCCCCACAGCTCTCTGTGGCAAGGAGTTCCAAAGACTCTCAACTCTCTGAGAGAAGAAACCCTCATCATTTCTGTCTCAAATTGGCTCCCCTTTATTCTGAGACTATGCCCCTGGTCCTCGACTCTCCCATGAAGAAAATGTCTGATATGTGTTTATCTGGTTTCTCTAACTGCCTCCCACACTCTACCCGCAGTAAACTTCAGGTCATCCAATACTCCACTCCCCCACCCAGAGGACATTCTGCGCCCCCAGTGCTTTTCCTAATTGGCATTTAACACATGGAAGTAGCAAGGTGTCTCTAGACCGTGACAACACAGAGTCCATGTGTTCCTTCACCTTTCACACAGTTCGCTGACCCTTTCAGTTCATAAACCATAGGCCTTGCACAGTCGAATGGTTTCCGAGTAAAGGTAAACCAGACAAGCACCCAACCAAGCAGTAAGCCTAGCAATCCAACCAAAAAAAAAATTAGTCTCTCTGGCAACCACTTGCACAATGCACAATCATTAATATCATTGATGGTGGCTTCTGTTCGTGCCTCAGATTTAGGAAGTGAGCTCAAGGACTTGCGTTGGTGGATGAATTAAGATCTAGGTCCACTTAGCTCATCACCTGGCAAAGAAAGGAAGGACTTGCATTCCTGTCGCACCTGCTACAACCTCAGGATGCCACAAGCTGTTTCATAACCACTAAGAGGGGGCTCAGTAACCAGAGGACACAGTGGAACTTGATTGGTGAAAGAATCTGAGGGACTATTAGATGCAGTGAGTTGTTGTGACCTGAAAGGGTGATGGACAGAAAGCGGCAGAGTGATGGATTGTTAGGAGGCCATTTGGTCTTTGATGCAGAACTTAATAGGAGCCTGAGCAACATGGACCGTGGTGAGATTTGTGGCAGGATCAGAGAAGTGTGGAGAGTTTTACGTCGATATCAGTACATCCTTTATGGATTTGCTGAGCAGTGAGGCAGGTCTCTCACTAGGCAGCAGGAAATTGTGAATTAAGGGAACATTATAACTTTATAAACACCTTATTACTGCCCGAACTTGCCTAATTAGCAGTCAGCCTCCTGTCTTACCAAACATGCTGTGCAAATTAGACATTGCAAATTCTCAACATGGAGGTACCTGGAGACTTCAGCTCACCACTGGCCGTGAGGAGTCTCAACACCAAACAGCGTCTCAGGGGACAGTCCACGGACATCATCCGCACACACCCATCATCCACAGACATTGGCATCCTGACTTTTACCAACCCTTCGCGACCTTCATCGAAAATAGAATGGGCGAGGTGGTCCAACCTTGGCTAACAAGACTAAGTAGGGATAGTATTTGATTCAAGGAAACAGACATGCAAAGTGACCAAATAAAGCAACAGACCTGAGGATTGGGAGTAGTTTAGATTTCAGCAAAGGAACAGAAGTATGTGAAGAGAAAAAGATTAATGAAGATGAATGGAGGTCCCTTACCATCACAAACAGTGTAGGTTATAATGGGGAAAAAGAGATGGTGGCTCAGTGGTTAGCACTGCTGCCTCACAGCATCAGAAACCCAGCTTCAATTTCAGACTCGGGTGGCTGTCTGTGTGGAGTTTGTATGTTCTCCCTGTGACTGCATGGGTTGCCTCCTACAGTCCAAAGATGTGCAGGTTAGGTGTATTAGCCGTAGGAAATGCAGGATTACAGGAATGGTGTAGGGGGCTGAGTCTGGGTGGGAAGCTCTTTTGAGAGTTGGGTTGAGGCTGAATGGCCTGTTTCCACACTAGAACATAGAATTGTACAGCACGGTACAGGCCCTTCGGCCCACAATGTTGTGCCGAACTTTTACCACTGTCTGGATTCATGCAATAAAATGCATATTTTTGTTCTGCCTGCACAAAGTAGGACTCAAATGTAATCCCAAAAATGTCAGGGAACAGAGAGATTAGTGAGAGGGAGGAACTGCAGGAAATCATGAAATGGTGTTGGGGAAATTGATGGGGTTAAAGATTGATTAATTTCCAGGGCCTGATAATCTAAATCCCAGAATATTTAAGGAAGTGGCTCTCAAAATAAAGGATGTATTGGTGGTCATCTTTCAAGAGTCTACAGACTGTGAAACAGTTCCTTTGGATTGGAGGATTGGAGGATAGAAGTGTAACCCCGCAAACACCAGACTATTTCCATTTAGAAGGATAAGAGCAGCAGACACATGGGGTACACACTATCATCTGTAAGTTCCCCTCCAAGCCACTCTTCCTGACTTGGAAATAAATCACCATTCCTTCAGAGATACTAGGTCAAAATTAACTCCCTAAGGGCACTGTGGGTCTACCTACAGCACATGGACTGCAGCAGTTCAAGAAGGCAGCTCACCGCCACCTTCTCACAAATGACTGCAACGAAAAAATTTTAAAAAGAGGTGGACAGAAAACAGAAAAGTATAGACCTGCCATTGATAAGAGGGAAAATGCTGGGGTCAGTTATAAGAACAGAGCACTCAGAAAACAGTGACATGGACCCAGGAAAGGGAAATCATGCCTGACAAATCGACTGGCATTTTTTGAGGATGTAGCTTACAGGATGAGGGGGGAGGCGGTGTCAGTGCAGTGGGTATAGTTTACTTGAGCTTTCAGAAAGCTTTCAATGAAGTCCCACATAAGAGATCAGAATGTAAAACTGAAGCACAAGGGATGGGGGCTGGGGGGTTGGGGGAGAGCGGTGTGGTGGTCTACTGACATGGATTGAAAGTGGTTGTCAGACAGGACACAAAGAGCAGGAATAAGTAGTTGGATGGTACATTCCCTAACCCTAACCACCCCAGAGAACCTGCCTCCCCCACACTCTCAGTAAATTCCGCCCCCTAACCGTTTGCTGTGCATTTTCATATGCCTTCTTTTGTTGATTACCTTAAACTGTGCCCTCTTATTCTCGAGCCCTTCATGATTGGGAATATTTTTTCCACCTGCTCTGTTCAGCAATGGCCTGATTTTGAATATTTGAATATTTCAGTCAGATATCCTCCCAGCCTCCAAGGTGAACACACCTTAATGTCTCTAATCTGTGACTTCCTTGTACAGTCTCTGTCTGGGCAACTTGGCCCATTGTTTGAGAGATAGTGGGAACTGCTGATGCTGCAGAATCTAAGCCCGAAACGTCAGCTCTCCTGCTCCATTGTTTGACAACCTGTTCAGCAAAATCCTGGGGTTAATTCAGCACTGTCAGTCAAATGGTTCCATGTCAGAGATAACAAGCATGGGGCTGGATGAACACAGCAGGTCAAGCAGCATCATAGGAGCAGGAAAACTTGACGTTTCGGGCCTAAACCCTTCATCTGAAGTCAAGTTTTCCTGCTCCTATGATGCTGCTTGACCTGCTGTGTTCAT
>JAHRHZ010000012.1:2998529-3033346 GCA_024137785.1 Ginglymostoma cirratum
ATGAACACAGCAGGTCAAGCAGCATCATAGGAGCAGGAAAACTTGACTTCAGATGAAGGGTTTAGGCCCGAAACGTCAAGTTTTCCTGCTCCTATGATGCTGCTTGACCTGCTGTGTTCATCCAGCCCCATGCTTGTTATCTCGGATTCTCCAGCATCTGCAGTACCTTTTATCTCTGGTTCCATGTCAGAGCAGTTTTAGCCTGAAACAGTCAGGGGTCCACTGTGGAATGACCTTGTACCACATTCGTGATGCTGGAGTGTGTCCTGCGAAGCCCTTTCTCCAATAAAACAAGGAGACTTTTACAACCTGTGCTTTAAAAGAAATATGATGGTATTTCACAGAGCGTTAAACCTCCTGGGGAATGTTTGTTCATTAAAACCAGAACCAGCCAGTACAGTGGCCCGGCATTAACTCACTGTGTACCATGAGAATGCTGGAGAGCAGCCAGCACCAATGAGTCACTCAGAGAATGGCAAGGCTAGCACTGTTTGGTTGGAGAAAACACTGCCTCTGTCATTTAGAAATGACACACAGCAAAGGAGCAGCGTTTGACACCAAGCCTGCCCAACACAGTGAATTGGAGCTAAATGTTTCTGCTCCTTCTCTGCCCTCCGACCTGACCACAAGGTGATTGCTTGGTGTATTAACATTAGACTATTAATCCAAGGACCCAGGGAATGTTCTGGGGACCTGGGTTCAAATCCTGCCGTGGCAGATGGTAGAACTTGAATTCAACAAGAATCTGAAATTAAGAGTCTAATGATGTGACACACTTCTTGAATCCCCCGGAGCTTGTGCACCATCTACAAGGCACAGGTCAGGAGTGTGATGGAACACTCCCCACTTACCTGGATGGGTGCAGCTCCAACAACTCTCAAGAAGCTTGACACCGTCCAGGACAAAACAGCCCGCTTGATTGGAAACATATCCAGAAGCGTTCACTCCCTCCACCACTGACGCTCAGTGGCAGCAGTGTGTACTAGCCACAAGATGCACTGCAGAAATTTTTGAGGCAGAATCTTCCGAACCTATGACCTCTTCCATCCAAAAGGACAAGGATAGCAGATACGTGGGAACACCACCTCCTGCAAGTTTCCCTCCAATCGCCTCACCATCCTGACTTGAAAATATATCACCATTCCTTCAGTATTGCTGGGTCAAAATCCTGGAAGTCCATTCCCAAGGACATTGTGGGTCTATCTACAGCATGTGGATTGCAGCCGTTCAAGAAGGCAGCTCAGCGCTACATTCTTAAGGGCAACTAGGGAGTGGCAATAAATGCTGGGCCAACCAGCATTCCCACATCCTGTGAATGAATGATAAGAAAAATTGAGCTGGATAGTCTCACAAGAGATAGTTCCCGATGTGGTGGACCTAGCTATTAGCTACTATGTAATTAACCTATTTCCTGTTCAACAATATTGAGATTCTCTTCCACTTAAGACTTTGTGTGGGCATCCTTGCCATTTAATATCAGCAGCTTGGATTAATCCTGTCAAGGAGAACTGGTGACAGTGAATCTAATCAGTTCTGTAATGAAACCAGAAGTTGCTGGAAAAGCTCAGCAGGTCTCTCAGCATCTGTGAAGAAAAAATCAGAGTTAACATTTCAGGTCTGGTGATCCTTCCTCAGAACTGATCAGTTCTACCTTACACAATGCTTTATTGGAATATTTTGAAAGCAGTAATATGAATTTACTCTTAACCTGAGGCTGATATCTCACAGGAGACCATCATATTGTTCAGATGTAACTAACTATTAAGTACTGGGTAATAAATCTGTTCCTCAAGTTTGATCTTATCTTCTGCAGAAGGTTTTATGTGGACATCCTTTCTCCACATGATATCACTATCAAACACTGGCCAGAAGGATTCATAGCAGGCACCTTTTTGAAGACTTACACAATATACAGTGCCAACGTTAGCATCACCCTAACCTGTGGGAATTACACCTTGTGAATTGTCGAATCTAAGTCCAATAATGAGTTTCAACTATAGTGAGGTCACTTACACAGCTACACTTACTCATCGCACATGAGCCATTTTGTTAATATTCATTTGTAGGATGTGGGTGTCACTGGCCAGGCCAGCATTTATTACCCATCCCTAATTCCCCAGATGGCACTTAAGAGTCAGCCATGTTGCTGTGGGTCTGGAGTCACATATGGACCCTACCAGTCAAGGACAGTGATCTCCTTCAGGATTTGAGTAAAGATTTGTAGCTCGGGTACTGGTTGTTGATGTCGGTGTGTTCGCCGAGCTGGGTGGTTTGATAGCAGACATTTTGTCCCCTTACTCAGTGACATCCCCAGAGCTGTGGAGCCTCCTGTGAAGTGCTGTTGTCTTGTGCTGGTTTGAGTTTATATGGTCCGGTTTTTGCTGCTTCCGGTAGGTGCTGGTTCCAGCTGTGTGTAGTAATGGTCGGTATATCTGTCTAATTCAATGTGTTTATTGGAGTCCACGGATAAATGCCTAGCCTCCAAGAATTCCCTGGCTGTCCTCTGTTTGGCTTGTCCAATGATAGTAGTGCTGTCCCAGTTGAAAGTGTAGTTTTTCTCGTCTGTGTGTATTGAAACCAAGGACATCTAGTCATGCCATTCAGTTGCTAGCTAGAGTTTGTGGATGCGGGTTGCTAGTTGTCTGCCCGTTTGTCCCACATAGTGTTTTGTGTAGTCTCCGCATGGTATCTTGTAAACAACATTCATCCTGTCCATGGTATCAAATGGGTCTTGAACCCTGGTCAGTTGCTGTCCTAGTGTGGCTGCCGGTTTGTGTATTGTCGTGATTCCTAGCAGTCTAAGTAGTCTGACTGTTAGTTCGGAGGGTGTTTTTTTAAATATGTGGTATGGTGGTTATTGTTTCAGGTTTTGCTGTGCCTTGGCTAGGCATCTGTGGATGAAGCTGCGGGGGTATCCATTCCTGGTAAAGACCTTGTAGAGGTCTTTTTCCTTTTGCAGATCGGGTCTGCTAAAGTGTGTAGTTGCCCTTTAGAATAGGGTCCTAATACAGCTCTTCCGAGAGTTGGGGTGGTTGCTGTGATATTTTAAGACCTGGTCAGTACTTGTGGATTTCCTGTATACTTTTGTAGTGAAGTCACTGTTCTCTTTTCTTTCCACCATGATGCCCAGGAATGGGAATTTGTTGTTGTTGTTTTCCTCCTGTCTTGTAAATTTGATCCCTGTGTGTATGGTATTGATGAGTCGGTGGGTGCTCCCAATTTTTGTTCTTTTCACAATTACAAAAGTGTCATCCACATAGTCGTAGACTGGAAACAAAGATTTTATGGTGGAACAGTTGACGAGCAGTGGAGAACTTTCAAAGCAATTTTTCAAAGTGCTCAGCCAAAGCATATTCCACTGAAAAGGAAGGACTGTAAGAAAAGGGGTAATCTGCCATGGGTGTCTAACGAAATTAGGGAGGCTATCAAATTGAAAGAGAAGGCATACAAAGTGGCCAAAAACAGCATGAAACTAGAAGATTGGGAAAACTTTACAGGTCAACAGAAAGCCACAAAAAGAGCTATAAAGAAAAGTAAGATAGAACATGAGAAAAAACTAGCACAGAATATAAAGACAGATAGCAAAAGTTTCTATAAATGTATAAAACGAAAAAGAGTAGCTAAAGTAAACGTTGGCCCTTTGGAGGATGAGAAGGGGAATTTAGTTATGGGATTTGATGAAATGGCCGAGGCATTGAACAGGTATTTTGTATCGGTCTTCACAGTGGAGGACACCAATAACATGCCAGTAATTGACAAAGAGACAAAGGTAGGTGAGGACCTGGAAACAATCATTATTACGGAAGAGGTAATGTTGGGCAAGCTAATGGAGCTAAGGATTGATAAGTCCCCTGGCCCTGATGGAATGCATCCCAGAGTACTGAAAGAGATGGCGGGAGAAATAGCAGGTGCACTGGCGGTAATTTTCCAAAATTCGCTGGACTCTGGGGCAGTCCCAGCAGATTGGAAAACAGCAAATGTGACGCCACTGTTTAAAAAGGAGATAAACAAAGGATGGGGAATTATAGACCGGTTAGCTTAACCTCTGTAGTGGGGAAGATGCTTGAGTCTATTATCAAGGAAGAAATAGCAAGGCATCTCGATAGAAATTGTCCCGTTGGGCAGACGCAGCATGGGTTCATGAAGGGCAAGTCATACTTGACAAATCTTCTGGAATTCTACAAAGACATTACGAGCAAGGTGGACAATGGGGACCCAGTGGATGTGGCGTACCTGGATTTCCAAAAGGCCTTCGACAAGGTGCCGCACAAGAGGCTGCTACATAAGATAAGGATGCATGGCGTTAGGGGTAAAGTATTAGCATGGATAGAGGATTGGTTGACTAACAGGAAGCAAAGAGTGGGGATAATTGAGTGCTATTCTGGCTGGCAATCAGTGACTAGTGGTGTGCCTCAGGGATCGGTGTTGGGACCGCAATTATTTACAATTTATATAGATGATTTGGAGTTGGGGACCACATGTAGGGTGTCAAAGTTTGCAGATGACACTAAGATGAGTGGCAGAGCAAAGTGTGCAGAGGACTGTGAAACTTTGCAGAGGAACACAGATACATTGAGTGAGTGGACAAAGGTCTGGCAGATGGAATACAATGTAAATAAATGTGAAGTCATACATTTTGGTAGGAGTAATAGTAAAAAGGGCTATTACTTGAACGGTAAAAAGTTGCAGCATGCTGCTATGCAGAGGGACCTGGGCGTCCTTGTACATGAATCACAGAAGGTTGGGTCTGCAGGTACAACAAGTAATTAGGAAGGCAAATGGAATTTTGTCCTTCATTGCTAAAGGGATTGAGTTTAAAAGCAGAGAGGTTATGTTGCAGCTGTACAAGGTGCTGGTGAAGCCACACCTGGAGTACTGTGTGCAGTTTTGGTCTCCTTACTTGAAAAAGGATGTACTGGCACTGGAGGGGGTGCAGAGGAGGTTCACTGGGTTAATTCCAGAGTTGAGGGAGTTGGCTGATGAGGAGAGACTGAGTGGATTGGGATTATATTCATTGGAATTCAGAAAATTGAGGGGGGATCTTATAGAAACATATAAAATTATGAAGGGAATAGATAAGATAGAAGTAGAGAGGATGTTTCCACTGGCAGGTGAAGATCGGACAAGAGGGCATAGCCTCAAGATTAGAGGGAGCAGATTTAGGACTGAATTGAGAAGGAACTTCTTCACCCAGAGGATTGTTAATCTATGGAATTCCTTGCCAAGTGAAGTAGTTGATGTTACTTTAGTAAATGTTTTTAAAGCTAAGGTAGATTTTTTTTGAACAATAAAGAAATTAAGGGATACAGTGAGAGCGCGGGTAAATGGATCTGAGTCCATGAAAAGATCAGCCATGATCTTGTTGAATGGCAGAGCAGGCTCGAAGGGCCGGACGGCCTACTCCTGCTCCTCGTTCTTATGTTCTTATGTTCTTATACCTGATCCAGAGCTTGGGTTGGATCTACGGGAGGACTATTTGTTCCAGTCTTTGTACAACTGCCTCAGTTATCAGTCCGGAGATGGGTGAGCGCACAGGTGACCCGTTGATCTGCTCTTATATCTTGCCGTTGAATGTAAAGTGTGTTGTTAAGCGCAAGTCCCATAGTTTCAGTATGCAGTGTTTGTGATCTGTTCCTCATTCTGTCATCTGTTGTGTTTGTCTAGTAGGTCGGATATGGTTTCTTTGGCTAGGTTTCTGTAAATTGATGCAACAGCACTGTTTACATTGAACGAAGTCATTACTTCTTGTCTATTTTAGTGTTCTTCATGTTGTCCAGGAATTTTTGCATTGATTGTATGGAGAGACATGAACTACTGATTAGATGGCAGATTTGCTTCCCTAAAGGGCATGAGTGAGCCAGATGGTTTTTTATTCTGATAAAGAATGAAAGAACTGCAGATGTTGTCAATCAGGAACAGAAACAGAAGTTGCTAGATAGACTCAGCCAGTCTGGCAGCATCCGTGAAGAAACAGAATCAGAATTAATGTTTCAGATCCAGTGTTCTGAGGGTCACTGGACCCGAAATGTTAACTCTGATATTTCTTCACAGATGCTGCCAGACCCGCTGAGCTGTTCCAGCAAATTCTGTATTTGCTCCTGGGTTTTCTGATGATTGACAGCAGGTTGATGGTCATCATTATCTGGGTATCTGGATTAATCGTCTTTTGATAACACCAATGGGCCACCACCATCCTCAGCGTTAGAGACCAGCACAGAGGTAAGAGTGTGGGAAGAATAAGGTGGTCACAGACTCATTAGATTACAAGTGGCAAGGAATCAAAGAGATATGGGAACACCGCTACACAAATCGCTGTGAGTAGCGCAAGGGTGAGCAAGGTCCCAATAAAAATAAAGCAAGTCAAAACCAATGATTTATTTCTAGAGGGATTGCATGCAGGGATATTCAGTTAAATTTGTGCAGAGTTTGAATGAGACTGTACAGTGTACCGTGCTGGATTTACAGTTAGGTAAACATAGTGTTCCAATTTGATTGGTCAAGCTAACAGATTTGAAGCAAAACATAACTTATTCATACACTTTAGTTAAAATGTAACAAAAGAAAGAATAAATTGGAATAATTTAACAGAATAATAGATTCTATAGCTACTAACTACTAACTGTTCCAATATAGTAACATCCCATAAACACACCCTTGGCGAAGGCAAATTCAGTAAAGTAGATTGTCTCCCGGGCAATTCTCCAGTTCAGGAGAAAAACATTAAGAGAAAACTCTGAGGGAGAGTGGCAGGGAGAGATGTACTGCAGCTTCCAAACCCAGATTCAAGACCCTAACAATTGCTGCTAAAAAGCTAAAACTAAAAACCCTGTTTCTGTGGGAGCTTTGACCCCACCCATTCAGGCTGCTTCTATTGTTCTAATTTTAGGGTAAAAAAGAATCCCCAAGGCCTCACAAGCTGTTTACTTTATGGGCTTTGAAGTAGATTGGTCAGCGCCTCCATCCCAACATTTCTTCTCAAAAAACCAGGACCAAATATACCTATTAAAGCCAGAGCCTGCTTCTGGGCTGTGGAAACTGCAATGTAACTCCCTCCCAACACAAAAAGTGAAACTGTGTTATAACTGGACTATGTTATTCAGAAAGTATCTGTATCTCCCATTTTAAAGCAGCAAGATGGAGATTTAAATAAATATTCACCTGCTTTTGGAGCCATGAGGCCACCGCACCATAAACACATTTATAGCATATTGAATTACACATTATAACTGACTTTATTTTCATATCTATTGTGCTTACATCAAAATTGGCTTGGTTCTTTAATGGATTCAGCTTGAACCCCAGAGAGTGAGGCCAAAGTCTACCCCTGACTTGTCCCATCCTCTCTTTAACCTGTCGAATGGCGGAGCAGGCTCGAAGTGCCGGATGGCCTACTCCTGTGCCTAGTTGCTATGTTTTCTACGTTACCTCTTTCAGAGCTCAGACACACAAAGCAAACAAACTGCAGTGTCGCACTTTGGTCTGGGAGGCGAAGAGTTAAGGTGCCTGGCTGTAGGTGGAGTTGTAAAACCGAGTGAGAGTCAGGAGGAAGGGAAAACGGTTCAGGATTAATTTCAGCGCTGAGCAGGTTCGGTCAAGGGACTGAAAAATGAGTGAGGGATTCAAGAGGACAGTGTTAGCGGCCTTGCTGTGTGTCATCACTGAGATCAGCTACACTCAAGGTGGGATGTATGTGTAGCTGTAATTCATCTGATTGTCTTTTCAAATGGCCAGAACTTAGCCTGGTCACTGGAAACTGTAGTAAATTGTGAATGGGTTAATGCCTGGAATGTGCGAATGCTCATAGCTTAGTTATATGAGACTACTGCTCACTCAGTTAAGTTCATTCTGAAAGAAGTGACAGAGCTCTGAGTTTAGTGACAAGCAGCTCGTCATCTGTTTGCACTCTTTATCAGGCTCGAGGGAAAGTTCAGGTTCAGGTTCAGTGTGGAGTGTCAAATGTTCTTTGTCCTTTGATTGTCTGAATGGCAGGGCCTTGGATTAATGAGAAAACCAAATCATTATCACTTCATTCAATAAAGGACTGGAAAGGAAATGAAGGAGACAGTTAATAATTGTATTCTCCCCCTCTGAGTTGGTGCAGTGACTCACTGAATTCTGCAGTCAAGGCTGGTCACAGAACTAGAGCTGAAGTTCCACAGGGAGCACAGCAAGGGATCAGGCTATTCAGGCCACTGGTCCATGCTTGTGTGTGTGTGTTCCACGCAACATAGGAAAAGTAATAGGCCATTCAGCCCCTTGAGGCTGTTCGCCATTCAATGAGATCATGATTAATCTGTGCACAAAGCTCCATATGCCTACCTTTGGCCCATATCCCTTACTAACTTTATTGAACAAAAAAATTATCTATCTCAGAATGAAAATTAACAACCGATTCAGGATCCACTGCCATTTTGTAGAAGGGAGCTCCAAACGTCTTCCACCCTTTGTGCGTAGAAGTGGCTCCCATCATTTATCCTGAACGGTCCGGCCCTAATTCTCACACCGTGCCCCTTGTTCTAGAAGGCGCCTACCAGTCAAAGTAGTTCATCTACCCCGTCTTTTCTAGTAAATATCTTGAAGACTTCAAACAGACCACCCTTTGATCTTCTATGTTCTACCAGAAGACAAGCTCAATTTGTATAATCTCTCCTCATAACATAATCCCCGAAGACCAGATATCTTTCTTGAAAAGCTACAACTCCCTCTATGATCATCACTCTTTCAACCTTTCAGCATTCCTTTTTATTTCTTTCTCCTTCCTGTGCTCAAGTAATTTGCCATTATCACTATTATAGAATCATAGAATCCTGCAGGACAGAAAGTGCCCATTGAGTCTATACTGCCAAAAACATACTTCTAGCTACACTAGTCCCACTTTCCCACACTTGGGCCCATAACCTTGAACGTTATGACATTTCAAGTGCTCATCCAAGTGCTCTTCAAATGTTGTGAGGTTTCCAGCCTTAACTACCCTCCCATGCAGTGCATTCCAGACACCCGTCACCATCTGGTTGAAAAAGTCTTCCCTCAGGCCAGCTGGAGGCCATTGTACATATTGGTACCAACGACACAAGAAGAGAAAGGACAAGGTTCTGAAGAGAGAATATCATCAGAAATTAAGCAGGAGGCTAAAATGTGGGTCTTCGAGGGTGGTAATATCTAGATTACACACGGCACCATATGCTGGTGAGAGCAGAATTAGGAGGGTGGAGCTGATGAACGTGTGGATGAAGAACTGACGCGGGGGCAGGGATTCATATTTTCATTGGAATCTCTTCAGGGGTGTAAGTGATCTGTATAAGAAGGAAAGGTTGCACCTGAATTGGAAGGGAGCCATTATCCTGATGAGGAGATTGGCTAGTGTTACTCAGGAGGCTTTAAACTAGTAAGAGGAGTGGCAAGGGTTGGACCTAAAGAGATAGTGAGAAAAGATCAGTTTGAGGCTGGTACAGTTGAGATGAGGAAAAGTCAAATAGTCAAGGCAGAGAGGAGCAAGGCAGAGAACAAGGCAGGACTGATAAATTAAACTGCATTTATTTCATTACGAGAGGTGTGACAGGTAAGACAGATGAACCCAGGGCATGGTTGGGAACATGGAACTGGGATATTATAGCAATTACAGAGACGTGGCTCAGCGATGGACAGGACTGATAGCTTCATGTTCCGGGGGATTCGTGCTCTAGGTAAGATAGAATGTGGAGACGGGGTGGGGAACAAGAGTGGAAGGGGGTGGTGTTTTTGATTAGGGATAACATTACAGCCGTACTTAGGGA
Source organism: Ginglymostoma cirratum (assembly GCA_024137785.1). NCBI lineage: Eukaryota > Metazoa > Chordata > Chondrichthyes > Orectolobiformes > Ginglymostomatidae > Ginglymostoma > Ginglymostoma cirratum. The sequence goes on from JAHRHZ010000012.1 coordinate 3,008,303, forward strand.
GGGTATTCCTGGGAGTACATCCAGTGAAATTATTTGGGTGAAACTAAAAAATAAGAAAGGGATGATCATCTTATTGGAATTGTCCTTTAGACCCCGCAGTAGTCCGTGGGAAATTGAGAAACAAATTTGTAAGGAGATCTCAGTTATTTGTAAGAATAATAGGGTGGTTTATGGTAGAGGATTTTAACTTTCCAAACATAGACTGGGGCTGCCATTGTGTTAAGGGTTCGGATGGAGAGGAATCTATTAAGTGTGCAGAAGAAAATGTTTTTATTCAGTATGTGAACGTACCGACTAGAGAAGGTGCAAAACTTGGCCTACTCTTGGGAAATAAGGCAGGGCAGGTGGCTAAGGCATCAGTAGGGCCAGCGACCATAATTCTATTAGCTTTAAAATTGTCGTGGAACAGCTTTGACCTGATTTAAAAGTTAAAGCTCTAAATTGGATTGAGGCCAATTTTGACGGTATTAGGCAAGAACTTTCAAAAGTAGTTTGGGGGCAGATAGTCGCAGCTAAAGGGATGGCTCAAAAATGGGAAGCCTTTAAAAATAAGATAAGGAGAGTCCAGAGACAGTATGCTCCTGTTAGGGCGAAGGGCAAGGCTGGTAGGTGTAGGGAATGCTGGATGACTAGAGAAATTGAGGTTCTGATCAAGAAAAAGAAAAAGAAGGGAGCATATGTCAGGTATAGACAGCAGGGATTGGGTGAATCCCGAGAGGAGTATAAGGGCAGTAGGAGTATGTTTAAGAGGTGAAATCAGAGGACAAGAAGGGGCCATGACATATCTTTGATAAATAGGGATAAGGAGAATCCAAAGAGATTCTACAAATGCATGAATGACAAAGGAGTAACTGGGGAGAATAGAGCCCCTTAAATATCGACAAAGCCATCTATGTGTGGCAGATGGATAAGATACTAAACAAGTATTTCACATCAGTATTTACTGTGGAGAAGGATGTGGAAGCTAGAGAGCTTGGGGAAATAAATAGTAGTGTCTTATAAAGCGTCCATGTAACAGATGAGGAGGTGCTGGACGTTTTAAAAAACATAAAGATGGATAAATCCCCGGGACACGATCAGGTGTATCCCAGAGCTCTGTGGGAAGCTAGGGAAGTGAATGCTGGGCCCCTTGCTGAGATATTTGTATCATTGATAGCCACGAGTGAGGTGCCAGAAAACTGAAGTTTGGCTAATGTGGTGCCACTGTTTAATAAAGGTGGTAAGGAAAAGCCAGGGAACTATAGACTGGTGAGCCTAACATTGGGTGGTGGGCAAGTTGTTGGAGGGAATCCTGAGGGACAGGGTTTATATGTATTTGGAAAGGCAAGGACTGATTAGGGATATTAAAAATGGCTTTGTGTGTGGGAAATCGTGTCTTACTAACTTGATTAAGATTTTTGAAGAAGTGACAAAGGAGATTGATGAAGGCAGAGTGATAGATTTTGTATATATGGACTTCAACTAGGCATTCAACTAGGTTCTGCTGGTAGACTGTTTAGCAAGGTTAGATCACATGGAATACAGGGAGAACTAGCCATTTGGATACCAAAGTGGCTCAAAGGTACAAGGTGATGGTGGAGGGTTGTTTTTTGGACTGGAGGTCTGTGACCTGAGATGTGCCACAAGGATTGATGCTGGGTCCACTGCTTTTTGTCCCCTATATAAATGATGTGGATGTGAATAAAGGAGGTATGGTAAGTAAGTTTGCAGATGACACCAAAATTGATGGTGTAGTGAACAGTGAAGAAGGTTATCTCAGAGTACAGTGGGATTTTGGTCAGATGGGCCAATGGGCCAAGGAGTGGCAGATGAAGTTTAATTTAGATAAATGTGAGGTGCTGCATTTTGGGAAGGCAAATCAGAGCAGAATTTATACATTTAATGGTAAGGTCTTGGGGATTGTTGCTGAACAAAGAGACCTTGGAGTGCAAGTTCAAACTTCCTTGAAACTGGAGTTGCAGGTAGAAAGGATAGTGAAGAAGGTGTTTGGTACACTTGCCTTTATTGCTCAGTACATTGAGTGTAAGAGTTAAGAGGTCATGTTGTGGCTGTACAGGACATTGGTTAGGCCACTTTTGGAATGCTGTATTCAATTTTGGTCTCCCTGCTTTAGGAGAGATGTTGTGAAACTTGAAAGGGCTCAGAAAAGATTTACAAGGATGTTGCCAGGGTTGTAGGGTTTGAGCTAGAGGGAGACGCTGAATAGGCTGGGGCTATTTTCCCTGGAATGCCAGAGGCTGAGGGGTGACCTTATAAAGGTTTATAAATTCATGAGGTGTACAGACAGGGTGAATAGCCAAGGCCTTTATCCCAGGTTAGGGGTATCCAAAACTAGAGGGCATAGGTTTAGATAGGGGAAAGGTTGAGAAGGGACCTAAGGGGCAACATTTTCACACAGAGGGTGGTCCGTGTATGGAATGAGCAGCCAGGGGAAGTGGTGGAGGTGGGTACAATTACAACATTTAAAAGGCATCTGGATGGGTACATAAATAGGAAGGGTTTAGAGGAGTATGGGCCAAATGCTGGCAAATGAAACCAGATCAGTTTAGGATTTCTGGTTGGCATGGATAAGTTGGACTGAAGGGTCTGCTTCCGTGCTGTACAAGTCTATGACTATGACTTCTATGCCTCCTGACTTTCACATTAAAATGATACCCCCTTGCTATTGACTCTTCAAATGATGCGAACAGCTGCTTTTAGTCCACCCCTGCTTCTCTCATACATCTCAGTCAGGTCCCCCCTCAGCCTTCTCTCCTCCAAAGAAAACGACCCGACCTTATCCAATCTCCCTTCATCGCTGAAATGCTCCATCCCAGGCAACTTCCTGGTGAATCACCTCTGAAATTGAAAGTTAGCCTCAGCGATGGTGAATATGAAATTATCATTGATTGTTGTAAAAACTCACTCTGATTCACTCATGCCCTTTTGAGGAGGGAATTCTTCCATCCTTACCTGGTCCAGCCTACTTGTCACTCCAGGCCCACATCAATGTTGTTGACTCTTAATTGCCCCCTGAAAATGGCTGAGTGAGAGATTCAGTTCAAGGGCAAGTAGGGACGACCATCGAACGCTGGTCTTGCCAGTAATGTGCACATTAGGTGAAAGATTTTTTAAGAATTCCTCGTCATAACTTTCTCCAGTAATTCAGATGATATGAGTAAAATAAGTTTTAGGACAGGGGAGGAGTCAGTTAGCTGAGTTGGCTGGAGAGTTGGAGTATGGTGCAGTATAATGCTAACATCATTGGCTCATCTCCGTGCCAGCTGAGGTAGGTCTTACAGAATGTCCTCATGATGTACCCCATGGTTACAGGGACAGGGCAGGAGAATGGGGTTGAGAAACATATCAGCCATGATCGACGATGAGCAAACTCGATGGGCTGAATGGCTGAATGGATTTTGCTCCTCAATCTTATCTTATGGTCTATCATGATAACAGAACTGAAGGCACGATTGGCAACCCTCAGACAATGAGAAAGCAACGTGGAATGAGAGAGACAGCAAAAGTAGCACAGGGCCCAAAAATGTCTCAGGGGAGCAAAGGGAAAGGAGAGATTTGCATAGAACATAAATTCATAACCATTTGGGCTCCCAGGCATCTAACTGTGGAGACAGCAGATATGCCCCACTCAGTGTCCATGTAACATCTTGAATACATGAATTGACTCTACACTGAATGGATCAAACATCCAGGAATTGTTTTCCCTTCGCTGTTGTCTGGAACTCATCCTCTTCGTCTCGTGTTGAAAGCCTCACAGTGGCCTTTCTGCTACTCAAAGTGACCTTCCCCTCAGAGCTGCCCAGAGGGACTATGAGATTGAGAGGTTGAGCAGGCACTGCTGGTTCAGAATTTGGCCCTTGCATACTCGAGACAGCTGGCCTTGTTGAATTGATCAGCACTCTCTCACCGCTGTCTCAGAAGGTTGTGAATTCTGCCTTTGTCCCCAGAGACTGGAGCCATTAAAAACCAGGGAAGTGACCCACAGAAAGGCGAGGTGTATCTGTGATGGGGTAATACATTTTCAGGCGGTAGGCGTTTCCTGTAAAACCAGGCATTTGTATAAGACTTTGGTTCGACCACATTTGGAATACTGCGTACAGTTCTGGTCGCCACATTACCAAAAGGATGTGGATGCTTTGGAGAGGGTGCAGAGGAGGTTCACCAGGATGTTGCCTGGTATGGAGGACGCTAGCTATGAAGAGAGGTTGAGTAGATTAGGATTGTTTACATTAGAAAGACAGAGGTTGAGGGGGGACCTGATTGAGGTCTACAAAATCATGAGAGGTATAGACAGGGTGGATAGCAAGAAGCTTTTTCCCAGAATGGACGACTCAATTACTAGGGGTCACGATTTCAAGGTGAGAGGGGAAAAATTTAAGGGAGATATGCGTGGAAAGTTCTTTACACAGATGGTGGTGGGTGCCTGGAACGCGTTGCCAGCGGAGGTGGTAGAGGCGGGCACGATAGCGTCATTTAAGATGTATCTAGACAGATACATGAATGGGCAGGGAGCAGAGGGATACAGATCCTTGGAAAATAGACGACAGGTTTAGATAAAGGATCTGGATCGGCGCAGGCTTGGAGGGCCAAAGGGCCTGTTCCTGTGCTGTAATTTTCTTTGTTCTTTGTTCTATTTGGATGTGGCATCACTTACAAAACCATCCTTAAGAACCCTGGAGTAGGTGATAGGGAGCTGCCTTCTTGAACCGCTGCTGTCCATGTTCTGCAGGTAGACCCTTAATGCTGTTAGGGAGGCAATTCCTAGGATATTGACCCAGCAACACTGAAGAAATGATGATATATTTCCAAGTCAGGGTGGTGAGTGGCTCAGAGGAGAGCTTGCAGTGGTGGTATCCCTATGTATCTGCTATCCTTATCCTTCTAGCTGGAAGTAGTCGTGGGTTTAGAAGTGCTGTGTAAGGAGTTTTGATGAGTTGCTGACATTCTATTTCAGAGAATATACCCTGGGAAGTTTGATAAGAAGGTGATAAGATATTTTTCTAATTCCTTCCTTTTTTGTGATATTGTTGAAAAAGGACATATTTTGTCAAAGATTTTTATCTTGCACAAATCAGTACTATTTGCAAGAACACCAAAAAATGGAAAACAATGTATATGACTGGGAAAAGTTTGTTTTCCCTTCGCATTGGTTAATTCTTGCTAATTATCTTGATGGAGAAGGATATTGCCTGAGACTTTGACTGCTCCTTTCCTCCAGATGTTGCCTGGCCTGCTGTGTTCTTCCAGCCTCCTGTTCGTCCACCTTGGATTCCAGCATCTGCAGTACTTTTGGCTCTAACCAAAACCTGGATCTGGCATAGCCTTGGCAGATAAGGTTAAGGATTATCCAAAGAGATTCCACTAGTGCATTAAGAGCAAGAGGGCAACTAGAGAGAGATTAGGGCCCCTTAAAGAATAAAAAGGTTGTTTTTGTGTTGAACCTGTGGAGATGGGAGAGATATTAAATAAATAATTTGCATCTGTTTTCACTGGGGAGAAAGAAATGGAGGCTAGAGAACTCTGGGAAATAAATATTGATGTTTTGAAAACAATTCACGTTTGCAGAAGAGGAAGTACTGGAAGTCTCAGAAGGTGTAAAGGTGGATAAATCTCCAGGACCTGATTTAGTGTGTCCCAGGACATTAGGGAGGAAATTGCAGGATCCCTTACAGAAATATTTGTATCATCTATAACTAAGGGTGAGGTGCCAGAGGATTGAAGCGTGGTTAATGTTGCGCCTTTGTTTAAGAAGGAATGTAAGGAGAAGCCTGCAAACTGTAGACCTGAAAGTCTGACATCAGTAAGTTGTTGGAGGTGATTCTGAACGTTAAGAGTTCTATGCATTTGGAGAGGCAAGGCATAATTAGGGATAGTCAGCATGGCTTTGTGTGATGGAAATCGTGTCCCACAAACATGATTTAGTTTTTTGAGGAAGTGACCAAGAAGATTGATGTGGTCTGAGCAGTGGGCTTTAGTAAAGCCTTTGACAAGATTCCACATGGTGGACTAATTGGTGAAGTTAGATCACATGGGATTCAGGGTGAATTTAGCAATTGGACACGAAATTGGCTTAATGGCAGGAGACAGAGAGTGCTGGTGATGGGTTGATTTTCCCACCTGGAGGCCTGTTACCAGCAAGTGCTCCACAGGGATCGGTGCTGGGTCCACTTTTGTTTGTTATTTATGTAAACGATTTAGGTGAGATTACAGAAAGTGTGGTTAGTAAGTTTGCAGATAACACCAAAATTGGTGGTACAGAAGACGGTGAAGAAGATTATCTAAGGTCTTAAATCAACTGGGTCAATGGACTGACGAGTGGCAGATGGAGTTGGATTTGGATAAATGCGAGGTATTGCATTTTGATAAAACAAACAAGGGCAGGACTTATACAATTAAAAGTTAATCATGGAGTCATAGAGATGTACAGCATGGAAACAGACCCTTCAGTTCAGCCTGTCCATGCCGACCAGATATCCTCAATTAATCTAGTCCCATTTGCCAGCATTTGGCCCATATCCCTCTAAACCCTTCCTATTCATATACCCATCCAGATGCCTTTTAAATGTTGTAATTGTACCAGCCTCCACCACTTCCTTTGGCAGCTCATTCCATACACGCACCGCCCTCTGTGTGAAAAAGTTGCCCCTTAGGTCCCTTTTAAATCTTTCCCCTCTCACCTTAAACCTATGCCCTCTAGTTTTGGACTCCCCCACCCCAGAGAAAAGACTTTGTCGATTTACTCTATCCATGTCCCTCATGATTTTATAAACCTCTGTAAGGTCACACCTCAACCTCCAACACTCCAGGGAAAATAGTCCCAGCCTATTCAGCCTGTCCCTATAGCTTTGGGTACTGTTGTGGAACAGAGAGACCTCGGGGTTCAGGCGCATAATTCTTTGAAATTTGTATCACAAGTGGACAGGGTGGTTAAGAAGGCATTAAGCATGCTTGCCTTCATTGCTCAGACCTTTGAGTATAGGAGTTGGGGTGTCAGGTTGAAGGTGTACAGGGCTTTGGTGAGGCCTCATCTGGAGTACTGTGTCCAGTTCTGGTCGCCCTGATGTGGGAAGGATACTATTAAGCTGGAGAGGGTTCAGGCAAGGTGTACCAGGATGTTTCCGGGAATGGGTGGTTTGAGTTATAAGGAGAGGTTGGATAGGCTGGGACTTTTTCACTGGAGTGTAGCAGGTTGAGAGGTGACCTTATAGAAGTTTATAAAATCATGAGGGGCATAGATAAGATGAATGATAGGTGTGTTTTACTTTAGATGGGGATTACAACAATGGGGACATACTTTTAAGGTGAGAGGGGAAAGATTTTAAAAAGACATGAGGGCAACCAGAGAGTAGTTTGTATGTGGAATGAACTTCCAGAGGAAGTGATTGATGTGAGTACAGTTACAACGTTGAAAAAACATTTGGATAAGTACACAGGAAAGGTTTGGAGGAATATGGGCCAAATGCAGGCAAGTGAACTAGTTTAGTTTGGGTCTAGGCCCGAAACGTCAAGTTTTCCTGCTCCTATGATGCTGCTTGACCTGCTGTGTTCATCCAGCCCCACGCCTTGTTATCTCGGATTCTCCAGCATCTGCAGTACCTTTTATCTCTGATTAGTTTGGGATTATGTTTGGCATGGACTGGTTGGACCAAAAGGTCTGTTTCCAAACTGTATGACTGTATGACTCTATATAATGTGTCTCTTTTTAGCAACACTCCAGTTCTGTACTGCCAAACGACTATTTTGTGATACATTGTTATTCCCCACAGGTTTCAGTCAGAATGGCTGGACGATGGAGACTCCGAGCAGGCTGACGGGTAGGGAAGGAAAGACCACTGTTCCGATCTGTAAGTTTACTCATCCTTACCTGGGATATCCAGGAAATATTACTGTTACATGGAAGGAGGTGCGGGCAAATGTGATACTCTATAGTTACACAAACTATCCATTGCTGAACTCGCAGACCGTGGAGTTTGAGACTATGATCCACCAGAACATTGACGAGCATTACCAAGTGCTAGGGAATCCAAGGGAGAATGATGCTTCCATAATCATCAAACAGCTGTCTCTACATGACAACTATCAGCAATATATTTGCCTTGTGAATCTGAGCCACTATCCCAATGAAACATCACAGAGTTCAATTCAAACAATTATTGTGGTGCCAGGTGAGGATTTGTTCAAAGTTGTCGAATCAAATTGTCAATGACTGGGGTCGGAGAGTTGTGCATCATGGAAGGAGGCCATACATCCCTTCACATTCATGCTAATTACCCACTCATCCCATTCCCTTCCCCTCACTCAGTAGTCCTGTAATTCCTACATTTTTCACCTAAATCGAGCTCCTGAGCCCCAGTTTGCAAGCTATCCTGTTTTGAAATATGATTTTGAACATCTCCCCTAACCTTTAGGGGCAGCACGGTGGCTCAGTGATTAGTACTGCTGCCACATAGCACCAGGGACCCAGGTTACCATCTGTGTGGAGTTTGCATAATTCTCCCACTGTCTTTGTGGGTCTCCTCTGGGTGCTCCAGTTTCTTCCCATGGTTCAAAGATGTGCAGGTTGGGGTGGGATTGGCTATGTTAAATTGCCCATTGTGTCCAGGGATGTGCAGGCTGGGTGGATTAGCCATGGGAAATGCAGGGTTACAGGGATAGGGTGGGTCTGGGTGAGATGCTCTTCAAAGGATACATGCAGAATCAAAGGGTAAATGGCCTGCTTCCAAACTGTAGACATTCTATGATTCTTTCCATTTGGAAATCTCTTGTGGATAGAATGTGAAACTGAGACCATCTGCCCTGTCACTTGAACTTGAAGATTTGTAAGAATTGAATAGAAGAAGACAATACCATGTTAAGTTTTGAAGAAAGAGAGGTGATTACCTTGCAAAGTCTAAACTTAATTAAGGCTTTGGCTGAGTGGGTACTGAGAGGGTGTTGCAGACTTTCTGACTGGACTGTGCAGAACATGGCGTCAAAGCCTCAGGGTGACAGCTTGGGCCCTCAGATTGAGATGAGGAGAAATCTCTTCATTTGGAAGAATATGAGAATAATGTGGGAGGGTTAGAATTCTGCATCTTACAGACACTGGAGCAGACTCAAAGGGCTGAATAGCCTTATCCGGTTGTGGCTACCCACCACTTCTTAAGGGTTTTGAGGGAAAGGCAATAAATGCTGGACAACCAGTGATACCCAATGAATAATAAAAAAAAATTCAATCAAAACTCTTCCTAATTTTAAAAGCACACCCTCCAATTAAATCTCCTTTGCATCTTCTCTATTTCAACTGGGGCATAGCACTACCCTCTCTTTGAGTTCAAAGCTTGTGGGTTCAAGTCTTACATAGCCTCGGCTGATATTCCCACTCTAGTTCTGAAGGAGTGCTTCTCTGTCAGAAGAGCCATCTTCCCCAAAGAACATAGCTGAGCTCACGTCCGCTTGGTCCCATGGAGATCATATGAGAAGAAGCAATTATAATTTCTCAAGTAGACAAACAGGAGGCTGGAAGAACTCAGCAGGCCAGGCAGCATCTGGAGGAAAGGAGCAGGTCAATGTTTTAGTTATTACCCTTCTTCAGGGCTGGATGTGGGGGTAGAGGGGAGCTGCAGATAAAGGGGAAGGGTACAGGTGGAGATGGAACGGTGGTGATAGGTGGACACTGGTAGCAGGACGACCATGTTGGTCGATGGGAGGGATGAATCCAATTGGTGGCTGGAAGGGAGGATTGGTAGGTGGAATGGAAAGGAGCAGGTGGGCCTGGAAGGAGAGGTGGAGAATGGGTGGGGAGGTTATTGGAGAACTCAATTTTGAGTCCTTGAGGCTGTAGGGTGCCCAGGCAGAAGATAAGGTGTTCTTCAAATTTGTGTTATGAGTCATTGTGACACTGGAGGAGGCTGAGGACAGACATGTTGGGAGGGTGGGGGGTGGGGGTTGGTGATGTTGGTGGGGAGTTGAAATGGGCAGTGACCGGGAGGTTAGGTTGGCCATTACACGCCAGGCGGAGATGCTCGGCAAAATGGTCACCTAGTCTACATTTGGTCTCACACAACGTAGAGAAGACCACATCGGGAGCATCGAATGCAATAGACTAGGTTGGAGGAGATGCAAGTGAAGCTCTGTCTCACTTGGAAGGGCTGTTTAGGGCCTGGAATGGAGGTGAGGTCACAGCGACTCAGGACAAATTTGAGAAACGGCATCTTACCTTCTGCCTGGGCACCGTACAGCCTGCAGGACTCAACATTGAGTTCTCCAATTTCAAATAACCTCCCCACCCATCCTCCAGCTTCCTTTCCAGCCCCACCTCCTCCCTTCCATTCCACCTTCTGACCCTCCTTTCCAGCTGCCAATTGGATCAATCCCTCCCATTGACCAACCAGGTCGTACCTACCACCAATGTCCACCTATCACCATCATTCCACTACCTTCTCCCCAGTGCCACCCCCCCTTTATCCGCAGCTCCCCCTACCCTCCACATCCATTCCTGAAGAAGGGTAATACCCAAAACGTTGACTGCTCCTTTCCTCCAGATGCTGCCTGGCCTGCTGTGTTCTTCCAGCCTCCTGTTTGTCCACCTTGGATTCCAGCATCTGCAGGTTTTTTCGTCTCTAACATAATTTCTCAAGTGTCCTGACCAACACATGTCCCCAGATTACTGGGTCATTAGTGCTTTGTTCCAGAGCTTGCTGTGCAGCAATTGGATTTGTATTCCTACATTGGACCAGGGGACCACGCTTCACAAATACTTTGTTCAGTTCACAATATTTTTGGCCAATGTGTGAAATTGTGAAGGCTGCTGTAAAAGTGCCTGCAGGCTTTTCATCAATTTTTTGTGAAGCTGCCTCACTTTCTGTTTTACTGCATTTTGGCATAAACACCAGCACATTGCGATTCGTCTCCCTGTATTTGTGTGACATTCTGTTAAATCATTTCTGTATCTCAGCTGCAAGGAATGATTTGGTGCCAGTGACTGGGAAGAAGGGAGATTCTGCCACACTGCCCTGTGCCTTTAACCCCCCCAAATGGATCTACCAGTCCGTCACTGTCCTGTGGATGAAGGGGAGCCCAGGCAAGGAGTCCACTATTTTGAATCAAACTCGTTTCCTCCGTGCTGGTTCTAACTACATCGACTTGGTCACTGTCAATGAAGGACAGCGATATGAACTGATCGGAAACCTGACCCAAGGAGATGCCTCCATCAGAATGAGGGACCTGTGGCTGAACGACTCCGCTGATTATTTCTGTCATGTCCACGTCAGGATTGACAATCAGGAAAATGTGACTCAAGATGTGTTGAGACTCCAGGTAGACGGTAAGGGAACACCGCGGTCAAGAATTACGTCATTTCCAATTACCTCCACCATTTACAATTCGATTATTCAATAGCTCAATTGCCCACATATTGAGAAGGTGGTAGGAGCTGTCTTGTTGAAACATTACCATCACTTACTCGAGTAGCCTCCCACAATGTGTCCCAGGCCTAACCATCTTCAGCTGCTTCATCGATGACCTTCCCTCCATCATGAGGTCAGAAGTGGGGATGTTCACCGATGATTGCACAGTGTTCAGCACCATTCGCAACTCTCACACACTGAAGCCATGTCCAAATGCACCAAGATCTAGTCAATATCCAGGCTTAGGCTGACAAGTGGCAAGTGACATTAACACCACACAAGGGCCAGGGAATGATCATCTCCGACAAGATATAATCTAATAATTTCCCCTTGACATTCAATGGCATTACCATCACTGAATCCTGCACTATCGACATCTTGGGGGTTACCATTGGCCAGAAATTGAACTGGACTGGACACATAAATACAATGGCTGCAAGACCAATTCAGAGGCTGGGAATCCTGTAGTGAGTAATTCCCCTCCTGACTCCCCAAAGCCTGTCCACCATCCACAGGGCACAAGTCAGGAGTGTGATGGAATACTCCCCACTTGCCTGGATGGGTGCAGCTCCAACAGCACTCAGGAACCTTAACCCTATACAGAACTAAGCAGGATTGACACCACATCCACAAGCATCCACTCCCTCCACCACCGACGCTCAGTAGCAGCAGTGTGTACTATCTACAAGATGCACTGCGGAAATTCACCAAAGATCCTCACACAGTACCTTCTAAGCCTGTGATCGCCATCATCAAGAAAGACAAGGACAGCAGATACATGGGAACACCACCACCTGCAAGTTCCTCTCCAAGCCACTCACCATCCTGACTTGGAAAATGTATTGCTGTTCCTTCAGGTCAAAATCCTGGAATTCCCTCCCAAAGGGCATTGTGGGTCAACCCACAGCAGGTGAACTGCAGCGGTTCAAGAAGGCAGCTCACCATCACCTTCTCAAGGGGCAACTAGGGATGGGGCAATAAATGCTGGCCCAGCCGGCCACACCCACATCTCACGGATCAATGAGAAAAACTTAACGTGCACCTCTCTGTTTCCCTCCCGAAGCCCCAGCGATGATCCTGGAGCTGTCGGCTGCGAGAGAGAATGGGACTGGAACCGTCATCGTATGCCGGGTGGTGGGGGAGCCATTTGCCAATATAACATGGGTAGACCCTAAAGGCAGCCCCGTGCCCAGGGGCGCGACAGTCACCCGAGAGCCAGGGAGACATCAGACCCTGGGAAAGCTCCGTAACCCGGCACTGAGAGGAACGTACAGCTGTGTGGCTGAAAACAAACACGGCAGGGACTCTCGTCAGATTGACTGGCCCTCTACTGACAACAACTACTCCAATTTCATCGTGGGAATGCTGTGCCTGATCCCTTTAATCAAATTTCTCCTCCTGCTGGTGACAGGGATCATTCTCTTCATGAAAATAAAAGGTTCGTCCATCTGTATCTGTCTGTTTTGTGATTTAAAGCAGGAATGAGCAAGAAAGTGAGTTAGCTACCTCCCAAGTTGTCAAGAACGGACCCTAAATGTGACCGAAAATAATTAGGAAAGCAAAAAGCTGCTGACCCTGGAGACCTGAAATAAAAATAGAAATTCCTGGAGAAACTCAGCAGGTCCGGCAGCATCTGCAGAGAGAGAAACGGTTAACATTTTGAGTCATATTGGGCTCCATAAGACCACAAGATGTAGGAGCAGAAGGAGGCCATTCAGCCCATCGAGTGCTCTGTCATTCAATGAAACTGTGGCTGATCTGGTTATCCTCAACTTCCTTTCCTGCCTTATCCCTATCACCCTTGATTCCCCGACTGATTAAAACTCTGACTACCTCTGCTTTGAACATACTCAATGACCCGGCCTCTGCGGTAAACAATTCCACAGAGTCACAACCCTCTGAGAGAAGAACTCAAAATATTAACTCGGTTTCACTCGTCACAGATAATAAAAATACAAACCTGCTTTGGCTAAGCCTGAGATAGCAACTGTGGAATAATGGTTCTGTTACTGCGCCTAGCAGCCTGGACCGTACTGAGTTCAACGTCCCACCACAGCAGCAATGATATTTCAAATTTGATAAGTCTCGAATAAGATAGACATCCTATCAATGACCTTGAAGCTATCGGATTGTTGTAATAATGAATCAGATTCACCCATGCTCTTTAGGGACGGGAATTTTCTGCCGTTACCCAATCTGGCCTGCATAACTGCTGATAGCTGCTCTCTGAAATAGCACAGAAAGCCACTCATTAGTGCCGGGCCAGCATTTATTGCCCGTCCCTAGTTGCCCCTTGAGAAGGTGGTGGTAAGCTGCCTTCTTGAGCCACTGCAGTCCTCCTGCTCTGAGTTGACCCACAATGCCCTTCGGGAGGGAATTCCATCATTTTGACCCAGCAAGGAATGGTGAGATATTTCTGTTTTTGCTGTAATTGGTTCTGGTGCCTTAGTCAAAGCCAGCTTGTCCATTTGTTTTATTTCTTCTATCCTTTCTCGTGGTCGATACAACTGAATGTCTGACAGACCCTTTCAGAGAGCAGTTCAAAATTAACCACATTGCTTTGGGCCTGGAGTCACATATAAACCAGACCAGGTAAGGATGGCAGTTTCCTTCCCTAGAGGACATTAGTGAACCAGATGGATTACTTGATATACTGGATATCCTTCATACACAGTATGTTTAAAATACTGAATGGCTAATGGACGAACGATATTTGAACATTGCTTTTCTCTTTCTTCCCACAGATTAAATGACCATCAAATGGAGGGTGAGACATCCATGACTCCCAGAGGAACCCTTTCTTATTCCCCTCTCCCTTTATACCAGGGTCTTATCCTGAATGGGACTCATAATTAGCCATCAGAATAGATTTTGTCTTCTCCTCTTTCCTGGCTTTACTTCTTCAGTCTGATTGATGCTCCCAGCACGGTCCTGAGGGAGTTCTGCACCATTGGAGACACCATATTTCTGGCGGGATGTTAAAGTGGGGCCCTGCCTGACCTCGCAGGGGGGAAGTGTGAAATGTCCCAAGGTCACTATTGCAATGAAAATTTGCATGGTCACCTTGGCGGGGGGAGGGGGGGTCTTGTCCAAAATTTATCTCTCAATTGATGTCGTGATGAAAAGAAATTGTCCTGTGTTTGCGGGATCTTACTGTGCTCAAAATGAATGTGGTGTTTCCTGCCTTTCAATTGTGTCGGAACTTCCAAAATATGATTGATCGCACAGAATGTCGGGAAGTTGTGCTCTATCCTGCAAATTGTTTTTGTTTGTGTCGGAATTTCTCTGTATTTCCTTCTCTTCAAGTCATCCAGCTTTTATCTACTTCCTGATGTGTACATTCCAGACTTCCACTGCAGTGTTGAATCTATCTGCCTCCAACATTTTCCACTGGTTTCCGGCTCCCGTGCATGGTTCTGCAGTTCTGCTTGTCACCTCAGCATCTCCAGTGCTGGTTTCCTTTCCGGATCCATTCCATTATCTCCATGGATACCTTCCTGGCCCCAGCCACCTTTTATCTACTGGTTGTTCCTTAGCCACAAACACTAACCAAAATTGGGGTCAGTTTACACACATTGGTGCTTGGCAACAGTTCAGCTCTGCACCCTGGCACAATTGAAGATTGTCTGACTACCAGCCTTGTACTGTGACATCTGCCAGATAAATGTCAGAAACGTAGAAACCACCAGAAGAAACATTTTGGCCCTTAGAGCCTGTTACAGAGTCATAGAATCCATATGACATGAAAAAGACCCTTCAGCCCAACCAGTCCATGCCAAAAACATATCCCTAAATTAAACTAGCCCCACCTGCCTGTGTTTGGCCCACATCCCTTCAAACATTTCTTATTCATCAACTTATGCAAATGTTTTTTAAACATTATAACTGTTTGTACTCTGGAAGTTCATTTTGTACATGAACCACTCTCTGTGTTAAAAAATTGCCTCTCTCAGCTTAAAAATATGCCCCCAGTCTTGAAAACCCCTGTCCTAGGGAAAAGACGCCTGCTATTAACTCTATCTATAACCCTTGTGATTTTATAAACCTCCATAAAGTCGCCTCTCAAACTCTGCACCCCAGAGAAAAGCCCAGCCTTTCTTCATAAACTCAAACCCTGCATTCCCGGCAGCATCCTGGTAAATTTCTTCTGATTCCACCTTCTGAACCCTCTCCAGCTTAATGATGTCCGTTCTATAACAGGGCAACCAGAATCATTCTGCCCTTCAATATGACCATGGCTGATTCTCTGTCCCATATTTCCCACAGGGAGATTAAAGCCATTGCTTTATTCCTGCGTTGCAGACGACCACCCCACCCTTTACAGTTGAACCAAACTTATAATCAAAATAATGCAGATGCTGGATATCTGGAATAAGAATAGAAATTTTTGGTGAAACTCAGCAGATCTGGCAGCATCTGTGGAGAGACAGAGTCAGAGTTAATGTATTAAGTCCAAAACCGCTCTTCTTTGACAAGTTTGTAAACAGTCTCGCTGCTGCTGTGGAAATGAAAAGAACTATGAGACAGAATGGGGCTTTTTTCTTCCCATTCTCATTAACAAAACCTCGGTCATGGCTCTGCCCTCTGCGACTGGATCCTCAGCTTCCTGACCCACAGACTGCAATCAGCGAGGATAGACAACAGCACCTCTTCCACAATAATCCTCGGCACTCACACCCCCCTCAAGGATGTGTTCTCAGCCCCCTGCTGTACTCCCTGTACAGCCACGACTGTGTGGCCAAATTCCAAACGAATACCATCTACAAGTTCGCAGACGACACCGCCGTGGTAGGACGGATATTAAACAATGGTGACTCAGAATACAGGGAGGAGGTAGAGGGCTTGGTGTCATGGTGCAATAATAACAAACTCTGTCTCAATGTCAGCAAAACAAAAGAACTGATTATTGACTTCAGGGAGAAAGAAGGAGGATACGCCCCTATCTACATCAACAGAGCTGAGTTGGAGAGGGTCGAGAGCATCAAGTTCCTAAGGGTGGTGATAACCAACAATCTCTCCTGGACTTCCTTCATAGATGTAACAGTCAAGGCGGCACAGCAACGCCTCTTCTTCCTCAGGCAGCTCAGGAAATTTGGCATGTCCAAAAGGTCCCTCACCAACTTCGCCAGATGCACTACAGAAAGCATACTATCCAGGTGCACAACGGTCTGGTACTGTAACCGCCTCCTGCCACGCAGCGCAAAACTCCCGGCTCAGGAAGCGTGTGACAATTCGCAGTTGAGTCCATGGTCACTGGGGACAAGGGACCGTGAGAGGCCCAATTGTCCCAACAGTACGGCAATTGCTCTGTGCAGTACAGTAAGAAACTACAGAAGATGGTGTGCACAGCCCAGACCATCATGGAAGCCAACCTCCCATCTATGGACTCTATTTATACTTCTCATTGTTTCAGAAAGGCTATCATCATCATGAAGGACCCCTCCCACCCTGGTAATGCTGTCTTCCAATCTCTTTCATCAGGCAGAAGATATAGAAGCTTGAACACACACACCAACAGCTTCTTTCCTGCTGTCATTAGACTTCTGACTGGACTTCTCTAACTTCAAATCTAATCTTGATCTTGCTTTGTGCACGTCCTGTACAGCTGTAACCCTGTATTCCTCAATCTGTCTAAGCACTCTTTGATCTGTATGTCCTTGTTTGCCGTGATCTGCCTGTACTGGTCACAAAACAAAGCTTTTCACTGTACTTAGGTACATGTGACTACAATAAACCAAATCAAATTATTAAATAGCTGCGTAATTAGTTAAAAAGATTGAGTAAATAAGAGTGGCTATTCTGTTATTGTGCTGAGGAGTAGAGAACCCAGAAGAAGAGATTTTGAAGGATTTGGAGACACACTAGAATTTGTTCCGAATGGTATGTGTTCAGTGAAAGGTAGTTAGAAACAATTGATCAATACATGACCTAACTGCTACATCTGGCCAAATCCTGTGAATTTGGACAACTGAAAGATGATCTGATCAAAACTAGGGTTGTCTTAGGCATATGAGATCCTGCCATGAGATCATGCCTGCCATGGGAGGATCAACTTATTTTCAAAATGGCTTACAACATGTGCAGATGCTCTGATACAGTCAATCACCAGCCAGGCACATAAATGAGAGAGGAAATGAGCCTTTGCATTATGCTAAGAGACATTCCAAGCAAAAGAAGAATATGATATTGGGAAAAAAGGGAGAAATATTCGCAGAAAAGCCAGCAGGAAAATCAAGGCCAGAGGACAAGGTGTAAATATTGTGGTGGACATCACTTAAAACGAGGAAGTGTGTACAGTGTGTGGAAAGCTATGCTCAAACTGCAACAGTGATCCGAAACCCCAACCTATTCTTCTCGATATGTGGGTTCAAATCTCCCCATGGCAGACAGTGAAATTTGAATTTAAAAACCTGGAATTAAAACAACTATATAACCATTGCAGATTGTTGTTAGAAAGAAAAACCCATCAGATTTGCTAATGCTGTTTAGGAAGGGAAATCTGCTGTTCTTACCCAGACTTATGTACATGTGACTCCCAGCCCAGAGAAACATGGTTGACTTTAAGCAGTCTCCTGGATAATTAGGGACGGGCAATAAATGTTTGAGTGGCTTGGAGGGTGATGGTGTTTCAAGAGATGTCACTACCCAATGCAACCATTGAAGAATATTCTGTCTTAAGCTGTCAAAGTAAAGGTCTCAATGACTCATTGATACAAAGGATTGCTGTTGGCAAGAGAAGCTGTGTTAAAACAGTGTTCTAACCATGTTCTAGTTATCATTCAGAAGGTAAAGATGGATATGTATGCCATTCAGTGTTTTCACTACTCCAGAGGTGGGTTGAAACACAAGGTAAACTAGTCAGCAAGTTCCCAGACTGGGAGCTACTGTGGATGATTTTAGTTCTTCCATCGTGGACGAAGCAGGCTGTGCTAAAATTCATTACCATCTTTAATTATCCAGAGGTCAGTTAAGAGCCAACCATATTGCTGTGGGTCTGGGGCTGCATGTACACCAGACAGGGGGTAAAGGATGGCAGATTTCCTTCCTAAAGGACATTAATGAACCAGATGAACTACAGTGTTTCAAGCAGGCAGCTCACCACCACCTACCCAAGGACAATTAGGAATGAGCAATAAATATCTTGTCAATGATGACCGCATCCTGTGAACAAACATGAATTAAAAAATGCACGTGCCAGATCTGACCAAATTGGGACTGATTAGAATAAGAGTTTTGTTCAAAAATCGTCATTTTCTTGTAACTGCAAATTATGGCACTTTGTTTCTCTGCTTGCTTTTTCTTATGGCGAGGGGATGAGAAAAGCACTTGGATTTAATTTACTAGCCATCGTTAAAGTGTGGGTGAGGATACAAACCCAGAGCTTCTGGCCTATAGGACAGGGGCCACTCGCTGTTACACCACAAGACCCAATCTGTACTAGGATTATATAGAGTCTCAGCCTGAGCTGTCGATGGGTTTGCAGGAAATATACCACATAATGACTTCTCCTGTGGGATGCACTTCACAGAATCACAGAATTGCCATGTGCAGAAGGAGGCTATTCGGCCCATTGTGCCTGCACCAGCTCATTAAATAAGCATCAACCGGTGCCCTCTTGAATGCCATGATTGAACCTCCATCACATTTCCACAGTACATACCATGTCCTAATCATGCGCCGAGTGAAAAACGGTTTTTCCTCACATCACCCTCTATTCCCTCTGGTTCCTGCTCCTTTTGCAAGCTTTTACATGTATGCAGTTGGAAACTGTAGACAGCAGATCTACCAGATAGCGTCTGCCTTTTGGCGGAGGAATTCAGAACAAGGAGAACATCCTTAAAATCAGAGCTGCCTGTCCGGGAGAGACATTAGGAGGCACTTTTCACAGAAAAGGATTGGAGAAAGCTGGAACTGGATGGTGGAAGCTGGGGGTGAAGTGAAGCTGTTGAGACTGAGATCAACCAAGGGAGTGTCAGGAGGCAGAGGGTTAAGAAGCAAACGCAGTGGAATTGAACTGAGATTTAATTGGACAGGACCAGCTGACTGTCCGAATCCCGTTCCCTGTTTAATGCTGACAGCTATTTTCATGTCCTACAGCACCCAACACAGCTTGCGTTTATTTGACCCACTGATCCTTGCTGTCTTCCTTTCAACTCCCTTGCCAGCCAGCTGAAGGATGTATCCATTTACAACAGCATCGCTGTTCATGGTCGGCCTGAAGTCTTGACAGGTTTGTCTCCAATTACACTTTGCACAATGCGGCTTTCTACCCTGTGTATTGTGACTCCTGGAGCACCAAGACAGCCAACACCATGGTCGCTGCCATGGCAACACTGCATACTCTGGAAGATGCAGCACCTCCGTCAACACAAACCAATCGAAGGGAAACTTATTCTGCTGTTCCTTTTTTGGGTGAAAACCAACACGGATATCTTTCACGCAGGCAGCAGGAGCACAGCGTTGTGCTTACACTTGGTGTAATGTTTTGCTAAAGCGGCCTAGTCTGTGGGGAGAACAGCCTCCTGCTGTTAGTTCCCATAATGGGGTTCAACACAAATCAACAGAAAGGCGGCCAAACAGACAGCAGTCAGCTGTAACCCACACAGCTCAGAATCACCTGTCACTGAGGCTGGAGGACAGTTACAGCCTCAGACTGTAGTTTTGAGACAGTTCGGTGGTAACTGGTTGTGTGGTGTACTGATGGGGGCCAGTGTATTGGTGTCTGAGGCTCAAGTTAATGCCCTTGGGTATGGGTTTAAATCTCACCATGACAGCTGATAGCATTTAACATCAATTAATTAAAATTCCGTCATATAAAGTGGGTCTACGTAGTAGTGACAGTGAAACTAGCATCGACCGTCACTCAATACCCATGTGGTTCACTAATGCCCCTTAGGGAGGGAAATCTGCCATCATTACATGGTCTGGCCTACATGTGGCTCCAGACCTGAAGTTGGAACTGGGTTTGAGAGTGTGAAGAGCAGCAAGTTCTTCAGAGTAACGATAACTGACATCTTGTCCTGGGCTTCCCATGTAAATGCGACGCTCAAGAAGGTTCAACAACGTCTCTTCTCCGTCAGGCAGCTCAGGAAATTGGACATGTCCGTAAGGCCTCTCATCAAGATCTTACAGATGCACCATTGAGAGCATACTGTCCAGGTGCATTACAGCCTGGTATGGCAGCTGCTCTGCCCTGGACCGTAAGAAACTACAGAAGGTGGCGTGCACAGCCCAGAACATCACGGAAGCCAACCTTCCATCCATGGACTACCATTTACATGGCTCGCTGACACAGAAAGGCTGCCAACATCATCAAAGACCCATCACACCCTGGTAATGACCTCCTACAGCCTCATCCATCAGGCAGAAGATATGAAGCCTAAACACATGCACAAGCAGGTTCAGGAACAACTTCTTTCTAGCCATGTCAGACTGATGAATGGATTCTGTAGCTCAAATAACGCTGATCCTGCTAGCATTGATCAATCAATCAATCAAGACCCACAGTAATGTGGGTGACATTGAACTGTACTCTGAAATGACTGAGTAAGCACTCAGTTCAGGGGCATTTAGGGATGAGGACAAGTAATCAGGAAAGTTAATAGGACGTTACACTTTATTGGCCGGGGAATAGAACAGTCGGGAGGTTACTGTTCTGTTACACAGGGCATTGGTGAGACTGCATCTGGGTACAGTACTGGTCCCTGCAGATACAGAACACTGTTAATGTCCTGGAAGCAGTTCAGAGAGGGCTTACGAGACAAATATCTGGACTGCGTGGATTGCTTTATGAGGAAAGACTAGGCAGGCCAGGCCTGTGTCCTCTGGAGTTTAGAAAAGTCAGAGACGACTTAATTGAAACATACAGGATCCTGGGAGGACTTCATCTGGTGGATGTTGAAAGGATGTTTCCTCTCATGGGAGAATTGAGAACTAGGGCGTCATAGGTTAAAAATAAGGGGCACCTATTCAAGACAGAGATGAAGAAACGTTTTTTCTCTCAGAGGGCTGTGAATCTTTAGAATACCCTTCCTCAAAAAGCATTGGACACAGAATCTTTAAATTTTTTTAAGGCAGAGATAGATAGACTACTGATGACCGACGGGGTGAAAGATTATCGGGGTATTGCAGAAACGTAGGGTTGGGATTAAAATCAGATCAGCTATGATCTTATGGAGTGGGGGAGCAGGCTCGAAGGGCTGAGTGGCCTACTCTTGTTCCTTATTCATGTGCTGGCTTTTGTCAGTGACACTCACATCCTGCCAAAGATTTATTTTGCAAATTGCTGAAGAATGGGCTGGATTCCTGATGAAGGGCCCCAACCCGAAATGTCGACTTTCCTGCTCCTCCGATGCTGCCTGACCTGTTGCGTTCCTCCAGCTGCACACTGTGTTGACAGTGTCACTCAATTTGTGTTCATTTAGGACCGTAGGAAAGATACAGCACAGGAGGGGCCCCTTTGACCCATCTTGTCCATGCCGAGTCAAAGATACCCAGGTGCCCTTTCTAATCCCATCTTCCTGCACACAGCGCATAGCTCTGCAGCTTACAGCACTTAAGCTGCTTTTTAAAAGAGTTCAGGGTCTCTGCCTCCACCAACAGCTCAGGCGGTGAATTCTAGGCACCCAGCACCCTCTGCATTTCCCTCATGTCCCTGCTGCCACTTAGTCTGAATCTATGATCGCTGGTTTTTGAACTCTCTGCCAAGGGAAACAGGTTCCTTCTGTCTACTCTATCTCTACCCCTCACAATTTTGTTTATCTCCATCATATCACCCCTCAGCCTTTTCTGTTCCAAGGAAAACAGCCCCAAACTCTCCAATCTCTCCTTATAGATACAATTCTGAGCCCTGGCAACATGCTAGTAAATTTTCTCTGCACTCTCTACAGAGCAATTACATCCTTCCTGTAATGTGGTGACCTGAACTACATGCAACTCCAGTTGTGGCTTCCCAGTGTCTTATACAGTTTCATCATTATATCCCTATTTTTGCATTCTAGACTTCTGCCAGTGTAGGAGACCATTGCATATGCCTTCTGTACAACCTTACCTATCTGTACTGCTCCCTTTAGGGGCCTGTACACTTGCATGCCAAGATCTCTCACTTCATCTCCTCCTCTCAGTATATTCCTGTTGAATGTGTATTCCCTTTTACAGCACCTTACAAACCCAAAACCACTACAACCTAGGAGAACAAGGGCAGCAGATACATGAGAATACCACCATCTCCAAGTCACTCACCATCCTGACTTGGAAATATAGAATCCTTATGATGCTGGAAGAGGTCATTCAGCTGATCAATTCTGCACCAACCCTCTGAACAGCATTCCACCCTATCCCCTTAACCCTGCATTTCCCATGGCTCACCCACCTACCCTACACACCCTGGGGCACTATGGGCAATATAGCATGGCCAATCCACCTAACTTGCACATCTTTGCACTGTGGAGGAAACCAATGCGGACGTGGTGAGAACACAGAAACTTCACCCAGGCAGTCACCCAAATCTGGAATTGAGCCTGGATCTCTGTGAGGCAGCAGTGCTAACCACTGAGCCATCTTAATATATCGCCATTCCTTCAGTGTCGCTGGGCCAAAATCATGGAATTCCCTCTGTAAGGGCATTGTGGGTCTACCTACAGCACATGGACTGCAGCGGTTCAAGATGGCAGCTCACCACCAACTTCTCAAGGGCAACTAGGGATGGGGCAATAAATGCTTGCCAGCCAGTGATGCCCACACACTGTGAATGTACAAAATTGGAAGACAATCAGATGCCATTGATAGAGGGTGAAGAGTGTGTTGGCAAATTCACAGGAGATCAGTATCGAGATGGAACACCTGAAGAGGAGCAGGCATTCAGTCCTTCAGTGCTGGTTCAGCAGTCAATGTGACCATCACTGATTCGGTTTCTAACTCCCGCACGACCTTGGATTTACATCTCCTCATTCCCTTTTGAGAAAAATATTATCAAGTTCTGGTGGGAAGTTATTAATTGTGCTAATGAATGTGATGGGAGGAATGTACTGCTCATTCACTGTATTTGTAGCATTGTGTTGATTCAATCATCAATGTAGCCAATTGGACTTCCAAAGTAAAAGAGACATTCACTCAACTTCTTTAATGAACTCAAAATATTAAATTTGTTACAAATAAAACTCATTCTTAAAAACAAATGGCAAGACATGTTAACACCTAAGATGCAATTAAGAAAGCTAAGACATAAAACTATAAAATGATTTATTCCCTTTCAATCCAAAACAAACACAACACAAAGGACAATCAGGAGGGGCCTGCCCTGGGTAAATGAGCCAATCGGTTCAGGTTTGGGAGAGATAGTAGGAACTGCAGATGCTGGAGAATCTGAGATAACAAGGGGTAGAGCTGGACGAACACAGCAGGCCAAGCAGCATCAGAGGAGCAGGAAAGTTGACGTTTCGGGTCTGAAACATCAGCCCTCCTGCTCCTCTGATGCTGCTTGGCCTGTTGTGTTCGTCCAGCTCTACCCCTTGTTAGTTCAGGTTTGGGAACTGCTTTTCATTTTTACATTCACACGTGGGTTGTGAGCATTTATCGTCTGTTCCCCTGTTGCCCTGGAGATGGTGGTAGGGAGCTACCTTCTTGAACCTCAGGATTTAGATTTACTGTCCTGTGTGCTAAGGATAGGAATACATGAGTACAGTGAAAAGTGTACAAAGTCGCCATTCACTGGCGCCATCTGAATTTAAAAACATTAATAAGAGCCAAAAGGTAAGTCTAAAGTTTTATCCCCAGAAATGTGTTGGGACTGGTCAGCTGCACTTGGGCCAAGCCACAGTGCCGAGCCTTGGTCAGCCTGCGAGACCTGCAGCAACTACCAGGAGGAGCCACACTCTCACCATCGCCACTGGTGGTGCTGCCATCTCTGATCACCAGAAGGAAGGGGCCATGCCACTGCTCCTGCCGACGCTGTTGCCTCCAACTGCCAGGCCGCTCAGGAGGCTGCTGCTACCGTGCAAAAGGCCACTCATGCTGCCACTGCTGATGCCGAACACGGCCCCCTCCGACCCTCCTGAGAGTCGGCCCTACGTGAGCTCCTGGACTGGCTCCGGCCACGCTGACGCTCTGCTGTCATCGCTCCAGTCCATACTGCTGTCATCACTCCAGTCCATACTGCTGCCACTGCTGGACATGGCCCGGAGCACTCAGCTCTCACCCGGTCTCCGGTCACTACACACAAGAAACGGGAGCGAGAACAAAAGAAAGGCAAAGGAAAAAGGGGGAAAAAAGAAAACGAAAAGGGTTAGGATTATGCCAACAAACACCTATTGCAAACAGATTTTTTTTTATTCTTAGGCATGTGCAGGCTGCTTCCCTCTCAAATGTTTAAATTTGATAGTTTCATAGATCTTACTGCCTGCTAGAGCGTACCCATATTCTCTAAACATTAATCCTAAGTCATTGCAGCATTAAACCCTACCTCCAAAGAAAATAGGGTCTCAGCACTGAGTTCAAATGGATTTCCAGGTTTTTGGTTTCTTCAGTGTTCAAGTCATATCTGACTTCAGTTCCCCAACAAGGCAAATATAGGATTATTTGGTGATAGATAATAGGTACTGCAGATGCTGGAGAATCCGAGATAAGAAGGTGTAGAGCTGGATGAACACAGCAGGCCAAG
>JAHRHZ010000012.1:3038346-3054605 GCA_024137785.1 Ginglymostoma cirratum
CACCTTGTTATCTCTGCCTCTCCTTTATCCGTTCAGGGCTAGCATTTATGGGCCATCTCGAATTGCCCCGGGAGAAGGTGGTGGAGAGCTGCGTTCTTGAACCGCTGTGTGAATGTGTGTCCGTCCTAGAGGACTGCTGTCCCAATAGAGAGAGAGAGAGAGAGAGAGAGATGGACCTGGTGATGAATTAACCTGAGGGTCACCAGCTTCAGCTGGGGCTGGGGGTAAGGTTGAGAGTGTGGTATCTTCACAGTAACCTCAGCTGGTACGTTCTTGGTGTCACTGTGCCGTGCAAACCCAGCTGTCCAGCCAACTGAGCGAATTGACCCTGCCAGGGAGGAGAGTCAAAATCCTGGAAGTCTCTCCCTCATGGTGATGGGGATGTAACTACAGCACATGGACGACAGCAGTTTGGGGAGGGAGCGCCACGATTTTGACCCAGCGACGATGGGATTAGAATAGTTAAGGTGGTTGTTTTGCCTGATGTGGGCATGATAGGGCACAAAAAGCCCATCTCTGCACTGTAGATCTCAATGACTCTGATTCTATTACATGAAGGGAACCGCGATATATTTCCAAGTCAGGATGGTCAGTGGCGTAGAGGGGAACTTGCAGCCCTGGTCCTTCTAGACAGACCTGGTTGTGGGTTTGGAAGGTGCGGTCTGAGGATCTTTGGTGAATTTCTGTAGCCCATCTTGTAGATAGTACACATTGCTGCTACTGATCGTTGGTGGTGGAGGAAGTGAATGCTTGTGGATGTAGTGCCAATCAAGCGGGCTGGTGTCAAGCTTCTTGAGTGTTGTTGGGGCTGCACTTATCCAGGCAAGTGGGGAATATTCCATCACACTCCTGAATTGTGCCTTGTGGATGGTGGACAGGCTTTGAGGGAATCAGGAGGTGAATTACTCACTATAGTATTCCTAGCCTCTGAAGTAATCTTGGAGCCACATGCTTATATTTCTAGTCCAGTTGAGTTTCTGCTCAATGGTAACCCCCAGGAGGTTGACAGTGGGGAATTCAGTGATGGTAACACCATTGAATGTCAAGGGGAATTGAATAGCTTCTCCCTTGTTGGAGATGGTCATTATCTGACACTCTGTGATGTGAATGTTACTTGCCTGAGTCAAGGAATAAAATATGTAAGAACCCTTTGGAGAAATTGGACTGGAGCGGCAGCTTCTATGGAGAGAGAGAGTTACTGTTTCCAATTCAATATATTTCTTCTTCAGAAATGGACACTATGGGAGGAGGTTTGAAAAAAAACCCAGAAATTGCTGGAAAAACTCAACAGTATTTTTGAAGGAGGGTCACTCCCACAGCTGCTGCCAGACTGATGTGAACTTTTCCCACCAATGCATATGTTTGGCTGTGATTTCCAGCAACTGCAGTTCTTTGTATATTTTCTGGAGTGAGGTTTGTTCTTGGATTACTCAGAGGCCTGTATGGATCAAGAAATTGAACCTGCTAAGAACATTCACTGCACCCTCACCCCAGCCCTCACCTTTATGCCATTTCCAGGAGAGTTCCAGGGATGAGGGATTTCAGTGATGAGGTTAGATTAGAGAAGCTAGGACCGATCTCCTTGGAGAAGAGAAGGCTGAAAGGAGATCAGATTGAAGTTCAAAATCATTAGGGGTCATGAGGGAACCGTACGAAGGAAATGGTCGAGCATGTACTGTCAGAGAGTGTGGGGGAGGCAGGTTCACTGGAGTAGTTAGGGTCTAGAGTGTGGGGGAGGCAGGTTCACTGGAGTGGTTAGGGTCTGGAATGTACTGTCAGAGAGTGTGGGGGAGGCAGGTTCACTCAAGTGGTTAGGGTCTGGAGTGTGGGGGAGGCAGGTTCACTTGAGTGGTTAGGGTCTGGAATGTACTGTCTGAGAGCGTAGGGGAGGCAGGTTCACTTGCGTGGTTAGGGTCTGGAATGTACTGTCTGAAAGCGTAGGGGAGGCATGTTCACTCGAGTGGTTAGGGCCTGGAATGTACTGTCTGAGAGTGTGGGGAAGGCTGCTGCCTCACAGCGCCAGGGACTGGGGTTCGATTCCAGCCTCGGGCAACTGTCTGTGTGGAGTTTGCACATTCTCCCCGTGTCTGCATGGGTTTCCTCCGGGTGCTCCGGTTTCCTCCCACCATCTGAAAATGTCCAGGTTAGGGTGGATTGGCCATGCTAAATTGCTGATACTGTCCAGGGTGTGTAGGCTAGGTGAATTAGCCATGGGAAGTGCAGGGTTATGGGGATAGGGTGGGCCTGGGTGGGATGCTTTTCAGAGAGTCAGTGTAAACTTGATGGACCGAACGGACTGTTTCCAGATCGTAGGGATTCTATGATTCTATGATTCACTCAACACTCCCCTCTCCATCTCTCACACAACCCCTTACCACAGCTGAGTCCTTGCATTTGCCTACAGGACTGTTATTTTGCACCGGACCACAACCCCACTTGACTTCCTCCCTATCGCCCCCGAGATTTCCAATTATTTCATCAGTCCCCCCACCCCATTTCCCTACTGGTTAGAAATTTCAGTCGCATCAGGTGAAGTCACATTGGCACCGGGCTTTACTGAATAACCAGCTTGCCCAAGGCTTTACCGTGGGTACATCAGGGGGGCAGAGAAAACCCTTTAGGAACATCCTTAGAGCATCACTGAAAAACTGCAACATCTCCATCAAGCGATGGGGGTCTCTTACTTAATCTGCCCAAATATCCACCAAGATGTGAAGCATCGTCATCATCTATGACAGAGCCCCTGGTGGATGTCCAGCACAAAGATCTCAAAGAGTGTGCAAAAACCCAAGCACCCACCCATCTCCTTTTGTCTTTATGCATCCATGAACCATGGGCGTCTCTGCCTGGGCCTAGCATTTATTGCCCGTCCATAGTTGCCCTTTGAGAAGGTGGTGGTGAGCTGCCTTCCTGAACCGCTGCAGTCCATGTGCTATAGGTAGACCCACAATGCCCTCAGGGAGGGAAATCCAGGATCTTGACCCAGCGACACCGAAGGAAAGGCGATGTATTTCCGAGTCAGGATGGTGAGTGGCTCGGAGGGGAACTTGCAGTGGGTGTTCCCACGTAACTGCTGCCCTTGTCCTTCTAGATGGAAGTTGTCGTGGGTTTGGAAGGTGCTGTCTGAGGATCTTTGGTGAATTTCTGCAGCGCATCTTGTAGATAGTACACACTGCTGCTACTGAGCGTCGGTGGTGGAGGGACTGGATGTTAGCTTTAGCAAACGTCACCAGACAGATTTATATAATAAAGTAGGGCCTTGGGCAGTGCTGTAGAACAGAGAGATCTAGGGGTTCAGATACATAATTCTTTGAAGTTTGTATCACATGTAGACAAGGTGGCTAAGAAAGTGTTTAACACGCTTGCCTTCATTGTTCAGACCTTTGAGTGTAGGAATTGGAATGTCTTGTTGAGGTTGTACAGGACATTGGTGAGGCCTCTTCTGGAATACTGTGTCCAGCCCTGGTCGCTCAGTCATAGGATATTATGAAGCTGGAGAGGCTTCAGAAGAGTTGTTTCCAGGAATGGAGGGTTTGAGTTATAAGGAGAGGCTGGAAAGGCTGGGACTTCTTTCACTGGAGCTCAGGAGGTTGAGGAGTGACCTTATAGAGGTTTGTAAAATAATGAGGGTATAAATAAGGTGGGGGTGGGGGATTTCAAGACAAGGGGGCATATTTTATGGCACGAGGAGAAAGATTTAAGAAAAACATGAGGGGAAATTTTTTTACAAGGAGGGTGGTTCATGTGGGGAATGAACTTCCAGAGGAAGTGGTAGATTGCAGGTGCAGTTACAACATTTACAAGGCACTTAGATTAGTACATGAATAAGAAATGTTTGGAGGGATCTGGGCCAAGTGCAGGCAGGTGAGACTGGTTTAGCTTGGGATTATGGTTGGCATGCACTGGTTGGACCGAAGGGTCTGTTTCCGTGCTGTATGACTCTATGACTCTAAGACATATCCCTGGGATGGTGAGACTGTCTATGAAGACAAATTGAACAAACTGGGCCGGTATTCTCCAGAGATTCAAAGACACAATGTGATCTCATTTAATACCTAAAGGGACAGACGGGTTTGATGCTGGTAGGGGACTCTCAGACTGGGGAGCGCTGTTTAAAAATAAAGAAGGTGCCATTTAGGCTGGAGGTGAGGGCAATTATTTCCCTCAGAGAGTTGGGAACCTTTGGAATTCAGAGGGCTGCAGAGGATCAGTCTTTGCATATGGTTAAGGTTTCTGATTACCAGTGGAGTACAGGGTTACAGGGATGGGCTAGGTAAAAGACATTGAAGTGTTTGATCAGCTGTGAATGTGTGGAATGCTAGAGCAGGTTGGATGGGCTGAATGGCCTGCTTCATTTCCTACATACCCCAACCTGTAGCAGGGCATGGGGAGTTAGTATTGGGCTGTTCACTCACACCAGGACCCAGCCCCCTGGCGTAGAAGCAAGTCAGTCTCAGACTTAGTGGGACACCTTAGACCTTGACTTGGAGGTGGGACAAGGGGGGAATTATCCAGGGTGGGAGCTGGGCAGTAGCAGCTCAGTTGCAGTGAGAGTTGACTTGAGGAGTTTATTGTGAGATTTAATAGGATGGTCCACAACAATGAGAGTTTTGTATGGGGTGAATAGAGTGCCATAATCCCACTGGCTCATTAACCAGAGAACACCAATAATTAGCAAAATGTTTAGGAGGGGAGTTGCAGGTGGGTAGAGTGCTGGAGATTAAATAATTGGATATATTTCTGAAAAGAGATTCATGTTACTGAAGACTTTCGTCTCAAACTCAATAGAACAAACACAAGAATGTCACATTTCAAATCATCCCAGCCTCCTCAGGTCTGCTGTCGAGGCTCAGTCTTTGGGACACACCCATCAGGCAGACTCCATGAGCCTTTTTCTGTGCTGTAGAGCTCCATATGCCCAAGAGGGGGCCTCGCTAATTGGCCACTGTTCGCACAGTTGCTCTCACACACACACACACTGTGGGTGATGAGGCGAATATGAGCAGAAAACTGACCCTCTGAACTGGGGATATTACTCAGAACTGGCTCCAAGTCACAGTCACGTTGTAATCACAGGTTCCTATGAAAGATGCTGGGGAAACCTCAGCATATTCCAGCACCTCCTACGTAAATTGAACAACATTTAGTGGTGATGGAAATATTTTAATTTCATGGGATTCCAAAAATATTCTGAAATGTTCAGGGTTTTTTTTTAATGCTGTAATTTCCGTCAAAATCCTGGGCACGTGCCAAGGTTCAATGGTGCATGAAATGTTTTGAGCATTACATAGGCTGTTGAGATATCAGCTGGTTGTAAGTCAGTCAACCACTTCCCATTATTCAGACATTCTCTCACAGCCCTGCAGGAGGAAGCTGTGGCTTAATTACAATGAAGGTCATAGATTTTTTTTTTCACAGCATGGAAAGTGGCTCTTCGGCCCATTGTGACTGTGCTGGTCATCAGACATCAATCTGTTCAAATCCCAGTTTCCAGAACTTGGCCCTTTGTTTTGTAGGTGTTTTCTAACCAAACTGCTCAGCGGCAATATTACACAGTGCTGGAGCAGGTGGGATTTGAACCTGGGCCTCCTGGCTCACAGCGAGGAACAGTACCACTGTGCCACAAGACACCTGGCACTTGACTTAAATGCTGTGGCATTTCAAGTGCATAAGTCTTCAATATTTTACCATCCTTCAGGCTGTGAGTCCCAAATTTCCATCACACTCTGGGTGAAAAATGTTTCCCTTGAATCCCCTCTTTTATTTTAGTTTATTCATGGGATGAGGGTGACCCTGGCTTGGCCAGCATTTATTTCCCATCCCTTACTGTCCAGTGGGTCTGGAGTCACATGTAGGCCAGACCAGGTAAGGTTGGCAGTTTCCTTCCCTAAAGGACAATAGTGAACGAGATGGGTTTTTCCTGACAATCGACAATGGATTTGTGGTAACCATTAGGCTTTTTATTTCAGATTTTTAAACAAATTCAAATTCCACCATCTGCTGTGCAGGAGTTGAACCCAGGTCCCCAGAACATTACCTGAGTCTCTGGATTAACAGTCCAGTGACAATACCACTCCCCATTCTCATCATTACTGCTCTCTCCATTAATACTGTGCCCTCCGGTCACAGACTCCTTTGCTAACAGAAAGGATTTCTCCCTATCCATGTCCCTCAGAACTGTGTGCAGATCAATTGGGTCACCCCCTCAGCCTTCTCTGCTCTATGGAAAACAACCTCAGTCTGTCCAGTCTCTCTTCATATGACTGTCTCCAGCCCAGGCAATGTCCTGGTGAATCTCCTCTGCACTCTCTCTAGTGCAGTCACATCCTTCCCATTGCGTGGTGACCAGAACTGTATACAGTATTCATTATCTTTTTTTTCCTTTTTTTTGTGGGATGTGGGCGTCGCTGGCTGGCCAGCATTTATTGCCCATCCCTAGTTGCCGTTGAGAAGGTGGTGGTGAGCTGCCTTCTTGAACATCTGAAAATGTAATGTAAAATGTAGTCTTGTCTAATGATTTCTGGGATTCTCAATCATAATTAGCTCAGAAAGAGGCTGCCCCACAACCAGCTCTTAGAGACACAGAACAGTTCTAACAGAGGGGCCCGGGTCCCTGCTGACCCAGGAATAACTGCTTATCTTGTTTCACACCTATCCCCCTCGTAATAATTTATATGAGTGACTTAGATGTGGAAAGTGAATGTGCTGTAGCCAGATTTGCATATAACTCAAAAATAAGTAGAAGGCAAGTAGTGGGAATTACACAAAGAGTCTGCAGAGGGTGAAATGACTGGGTAAAAGTTTGTCAGATGGAGTCTAATGTGGGAAGATGTGAGGTTGTGCACTTTGGCTGGAAGAATAGAAGAGCTGAACGTTATTTTGGTAGAGAATGGCTGCAGAAAGATGTGGAACACAGGGATGAAATTTGTTAGTTTTCTGGAACAAGGAGCTAACCCTGACCGAGTGTTGGCGCTTGGCACATTCCAAGATCCAGGACTACATGCTGAGGGACGCACTAAAGCTAGGAGCAGCTGCTGCCAAGGTGCATTGGGGAAAGACCACTGTCTGAGACCTTCTTTCCGAAGTT
This sequence comes from Ginglymostoma cirratum, assembly GCA_024137785.1. NCBI lineage: Eukaryota > Metazoa > Chordata > Chondrichthyes > Orectolobiformes > Ginglymostomatidae > Ginglymostoma > Ginglymostoma cirratum. Next base: position 3,045,434 of record JAHRHZ010000012.1, read on the forward strand.
AAATGTGGGTAGTACAGTTATCGGACCCTCCTGATACCTCAATTATTTGTAACTATAATCTTGTACAAGTCAGAGGTGCCTTTGATTTGTATGGAGAGAGTCAAAACTCCAAATGTTTGTTTGTTTCCATGATATGCGACTGTACAGAATTGAACTGCATTCGTGACTATGTATATGTAAAGATATATTTTAAGAATAAAACATATTATTGAAATTAAAAATTTACAGAGAGAAGCATCAAACTTAAAAAGCTAGCATCCATGTTCAGCAGAGAAGAGTCACTGAACTCGAAACGTTAACTCTGTTTCTCTGCTGCCAGACCTACTGAGTTTCTTCAGCAATTTCTATTTTTGTTTCTGACTTCAGCATCAGCGGTTCTTTGTTTTACTTCTCTCAACCTTCTTGGGTTCAGAGATGGGAGAAGTTTGTATATAGACCCCCAAGTGGTAGTGGTTTACTGGTAACATTGGGGCAGGAATTAAACTGGAAGTTAGAGATGTAAGAAATACAGGTACAGCCCTAATTATGGGCAAATTTAATCTGCACATGGATTGGGCAAATCACATCCGTGGGAATGCCACAGAGGAGGAATTCCTGGAGTCTGTACCAGATGCTTTTCTGGATCAGTATATTGAAGAACCAACTAGAGAACACGTGATCCAAGGAAGTGTCTAATGAGAACGGGATAATTGGCAATCTAGCTGGGTGAGGCCCCTTAGGGACAAATGGTCATTTTGTTTTTCTCAGGCTGTAAGGTATAGGAGCAGAATGACACCATTCTGCCCATTGAAGTCTGCTCCACCATTTGATCATGGCTGATATGTTTCTCAACCCCATTCTCCTGCCTTCTACCCTTACCTCTTGATCCCCTTACTAATCAGGAACCTAACTATCTCTGTCTTAATACAACAACTTGGCCATCATAGCCTTCTGAGTTCCAAATTCACCACCTTCTGGCTGAAGAAATTCCTCCTTATGTCAGTTCTAAAGGGTTGTCCCTTCACTCTGAGGCTGTGTTCTAGGTCTAAGTCTCTCCTACTCGTGAAAACATCTTCTCCACGTTCACTCTATCCAGGCCTATCAGTATTCTGTAAGTTTCAATGGGACCCTCTCCTCATCTTTCTACACTCCATTGAGTTATAGACTCAGAGTCCTCAACTGCTCCTTATATGTCAAGCCCATCATCCCTGGGATCCTTCTTGTAAACCTCCTCTGGACTGCCTTTAATGCCAGCACATCCTTCCTTCGATACAGGGCCCAAAAATTGCTCACAATATTCCAAATGCAGTCTGATCAGAGCTTTATGCACACTTAGCAGTACATCTTTACTCTTGTATTCTAACCCTCTTGAAATGAATGCTAACGTTTCATTTGCCTTCCTAACTGCTAACTGAATCTGTAAGTTAACCTTAAGAGAATCCTCAACTAGGACTCCCAAGTCCCTTTGTGCTTCAGATTTCTGAAGCCTCTCCCTGTTTAGAATACAGTCTATCCCTCAACTCTTCCTACCAAAATACATAACCTCACACTTTCCCACATTGTATGCCATCTGCCACTTCTTTACCCACTCTCCCAGTCTGTCCAAGTCCCACTTCCTCAACACTACCTGACCCTCCACCTAGCTTTGTGGCAGCTGCAAATTTAGAAACAATGCTCTCAATTCCTTTGTGCAGATCACTAATGTATAATGTGAATAGTTGTGGTCCCAACACTGACCCCTGCGGAACTCCACTAGTCACCAGCTGCCATCCCGAGAAAGACTCCTTTATCCCTACTCTCTGCCTTCTGCCAGTCAGCCAATCCTCTATCCATGCCAGCACCTTGCCCCTAAGGATACGGAGTAGGCCATTTAGGATTGAGATGAGGAGAAATGTCTTCACCCTGAGAGTGGTGAGCCTGTGGAATTCACTGCCGCAGAAAATGACTGTGGCTGAAACGTTGACTGTTTCCAAGAAGGAATTGGATATAGTGCTTAGGGAAAAATGGTTTGGGGAGAAACCAGGAATAGGGGGCTGAGTAGGGTGATCAGCCGCAATCATATTGAATGGCGGAGCAGGCTCGAAGGGCCGAATGGCCTACCACTGTTCCTATTTTGTATGTTTCCACTCCTCTGTAAGTTTTGGAATTGTTCTGATGTTTTTGACTCCCTCCCAGGAAGAATGGGGAAACCCAAAAGGATGTCATTTGTCTGATGCAGTTTATTGAGTGTTGTATTTTCTGTAGGAAGTGACAGAGCGCTATTGACAGTGAATGGACCGAGGAGTGTAAATGGAACAGCTGGAAGTGCTGTCATCCTGCCCTGCTATTTCACGTTCCCCTATACCAGCTACACTACCTTCGAGATTACTGTCATCTGGAAGATGGGGGTGTTTTATACAGGGACGGTTCTCTTCAACGCAACAAACAGAGCCAAGGGCCGAGACGAATTTGAAAATGTTGTTCACACAAACATCAATGACCGGTATAGACTGGCCGGGGACCCCAGGATTAATGATGCTTCAATCGAGATAAGAGAGGCCAGGCTCAATGACACCAGTGAGTATTTCTGTCGTGTGGAAGTCAAACGTCCAGCATTACCTGCTTACATGAAGGAAAACAACCCCGGGACCGTCCTGAAAATAACAGGTAAATTCAACCAGACTCTAACTTGCAGGGTCGGGGTGTGATGGGTTGAGTTAGACCCACCTTGGGTCTGACGGACGGGTGCGTCCCTTGCCATTGGCTCCTGTCACACGACGCGGCACTCTTGGACATGTTTTACTCGGTGGATGGTACTCAATAAACATAATTTGTTGTTGTACTATAACTTCACCTCTGCGACCCCACAAAGAGCCCATTGGCTCCCCCCCCCCCCCACCATTGCCACCCCCTTAGTTGGCACCTTATTGTGCATTCAGGAATCTGTGCTTTGCCTCCCCCACCCGCCTCGGGACACGGATGGCACCCAGCTCTATCTTGCCATCGACAGTATCTTGTCCATTCCATTGTGTTGGTCAGTGTTTTTCAGATGGATTGGTTGACACCTGTCCAGCCAGACGCACCATTTCTCCCGGTTAAATATTAGGAGGTGAGTTGAGAGTCTTAGCTACTGTCCGCAGCTAAATCTCATCATTGACGTCCTCCTTCGGTTCCCAGCCTAGCTTCCAAACCCCCTCCCCACATTCTCCCCAAATGCCGGTCCCCACTTCCGTTGGCCCATTTGTTGCTGGAACCCAAAAACACTCACTTCCACACCTGCCTATCCCAGAACTCTCCAGGCTGACTTCATCCCTGAATCCCCCCACATCATCAACTGCAACTCATCAGTCACAACGGGCCGAAGAGCTGCTTTCCATGCTGTGAAAAACTCTATGACTTTCTTCAATGTAATTAAGCCACAACATCCTCCTGGATGGCTGTGAGAGAATGTCTGATTTATGGGAAGTGGCTGACTGAGTTATAGCCATGTGATATCTCAACAGACTACACCACACTGGTCAGTGCAACTCAGGCCGAGCTTTGTTTTCATTCTTGATGAAATTTGGGCTTTAGTGGTGAGGCCAGCATTGCTTGTCCATCCCTAATTACCCTCGCACTGCTCAGGTAAGAGTCAGCCACATTGCTGTGGGTCTGGAGTCACGTGGAGGTAAGGGTGGCAGTTTTGCTTCTCCAAAGGACAGGAGCGAATGAGACAGTGACCATTTTTGAGAATAGCTTTCTGTTTTGTTAATTGACCTGTACCAGTTGCCTTAAGGGATTTGAACCCGTTAGCATTAGCCCGGCTCTCTGGACTACTAGTTCAATGACATAGAGGCACTGAGGTTTACAGCATGGAAACAGGCCCTTCGGCCCAACATGCCTATGCAGCCCAGTTTTCACAATTAGTCTAGTCCCATTCACCGCATTTGGCCCATACCTATCCCATTCATGTACTTGTCCAAATGTTTCTTAAATGACAAAATGGTACTTGTCTCCACCACTGCTTCTGGTAGTCCATTCCAGATACGCACTACCTTTTATATCTCTCCACTCTCACCTTAAATCTATGCCCTCTAGTTTTGGACTCCCCTACCATGGGGAAAAGATGTTGGCTTCCTTATCTATGCCTTTCATGATTTTATAGACCTCTATGAGGTCACCCCTCAATCTCCTACGCTCCAGGAAAACAAAGCCCAGCCTATCCAGCCTCTGCTCATAACTCAAACCTCAACCTTAAAAAGTAGGTCCTCGAGGGTAGGAATATCTAGATCATTCCTGGTGCTGCTAGCTAGTGAAGGTAGGAATAGAAGGACAGAGTGGATGAATGCGTAGCTGAGGAGCTGGCGGAGGGGAGAAGGATTCACATTTTCGATCATTGGAATCTCTTCTCGGGTAGAAGTGACCTTGTTTAGGAAGCACAGATTACACCTGAATTGGAAGGGGACTAAGATACTGGCGGGAAGGTTTGCTAGAACTGCTCGTGAGGATTTAAACTAGTAAGCAGGGGGATCCAGGGAGACAGTGAAGAAAGAGGTCAATCTGAGAGTGGTACAGTTGGGAAAAGGAGTAAGTCAAACAAACAGAGCAGGCAAAAACAAAGAGATAGGACTGATCAATTAAACTGCATTTATTTCGATGCAGGAGGCCTAACAGGTAAGGCAGATGAACTCAGGGCATGGTTGGGAACGTGGGACTGGGATATCATAGCTGTTACAGAGACGAGGCTCAGGGATGGATAGGACTGACAGCTTCATGTACTATTGGAACAATCAAAAGGGGAGGTGATGGCCTTGTGGTATTATCACTGGACCATTAACGCAGAGACCCAGATAATGTTCTGGGGACCTGGGTTCGAATCCCGCCATGGCAGACGGTGAAATTTGAATTCAATAAAAATATCTGGAATTAAGAATCTAACGATGACTGTGAATTCAATGCTGAGTGTCAGGATAAACCCATCTGGTTCACTAATGCCCTTTAGGAAAGGAAACTGTCATCCTTACCTGGTCTGGTCTACATGTGACTTCAGACCCACAGCAATGTGGTTGACTCTGAATTGCCCTCGGGGCAATTATGGGTGGGCAATGAATGCTACCTGGCCAGAGACACCATCATTCTGTTAATGAAGGAAGGAGGGGGAGTGACGTTTTTGATTAGGGATAACATTACGGCTGTATTTAGGGAGGATGTTTCTGGGAATATGTCCAGGGAGGTTATTTGGGTGAGAAATAGGAATTGAGGATCGCCTTATTGAGATTGTACTATAGACCCTCCCCCCAATAGTCAGCGGGAAATTGAGAAACAAATTTGTAAGGAAATCTTAGTTATCTGTAAGAATAATAGGGTGGTTAACGAAGGGGATTTTAACTTTCCAAACATAAAAGACTGGGATTGCCATGGCATTAAGGGCTTGGATGGAGAGGAATTTGCTAAGTGTGCACAAGAAAATTTTCTGATTCAGTATGTGGATGTACCTGCTAGAGAAGAGGCAAAACTTGACCTACTCTTGGGAAATAAGGCAGGGCAGGTGGCTAAGGCATCAGTGGGGCCAGTGACCATAATTCTATTAGCTTTAAAATTGTTGTGGAAAAGCATTGACTGATCTAAAAGTTAAAGCTCTAAATTGGATTGAGGCCAATTTTGATGGTATTAGGCAATAATTTTCAAAAGTTGATTGGAGCAGGATGTTGAAGGGATGGCTGGAAAATGGGAAGCCTTCAAAAATGATATAATGAGAGCCCAGAGACGGTATGTTCCAGTTAGGGTGAAGGACAAGGCTGGTAGGTGTAGGGAATGCTGGATGACTAGAGAAATTGAGGCTTTAGTCAGGAATAAGAAGGGAGTATGTGTCAGGTATAGAGTGTGAATCCCTAGAGGAGTATAACGGCAGTAGGAATATACTTAAGAGGGAACTCAGGAGGGCTAAAAGGGGACATGAGATAGCTTAGGCAAATAGGGTTGAGGAGAATCTGAAGGGATTCTACAAATACACGAAGGACAAAAGGGTAATTAGGGAGAGAATAGGGGCCCTAAAGATCAGCAAGGCTGCCTATGTGTGGAACCACAGGAGATGGGGAAGATACTAAACAAGTAATTGGCATCATTTACTGTGGAGAAGGATATGGAAGATAGACAACGTGGGGAAGTAAATAGCGACAAATGAAACATGTCCACTTAACAGAGGAGGAGGTGCTGGACTTCATAAAATGCATAAAGTTGGATAAATCCCTGGGACCTGATCAGGTGTACCCTAAAACTCTGTGTGAAGCAAGGGAAGTGATTGCTGGGTCCCTTACTGAGATATTTGTACCATCGATAGCCATAGGTGAGCTGCCGGAAGACTGGAATTTGGCTGATGTGGTGCCACTATTTAAGAAAGGTGGTAAGGAAAAGCCAGGGAACTATAAACCGGTAAGCTTGATATCAGTGTTGGGCAAGTTGTTGGAGGGGATCAGAGGGACAGGATTTACATGTATTTGGAAAGTCAAAGACTGATTATGAATAGTCAACATGGCTTTGTGCGTGGGAATTATGTCTCACAAAAGTGATTGAGTTTTTTGAAGAAGTAATAAAGAGGATTGATAAGGGAAGAGCATTGGATGTGATCTATATGGACTTCAGTAAGGCATTTGACAAGGTTCTGCATGGTAGATCACATGGAATAGAGGGAGAACTAGCATTTGGATAGAGAACTGGCTTGAAGGTAGAAGACAGAGGGTAGTGGTGGAGGGTTGCTTTTCAGACTGGATGCATTTGACCAGCGATGTGCCACAAGGATCAGTGCTGGGTCCACTGCTTTTTGTCATTTATGTAAATGATTTGGATGCGAACGTAGGAGGTATGGTTAGTAAGTTTGCAAATGACACTAATTTGGAGGCGTAGTGGACAGTGAAGAAGATTACCTCAGAGTATAACGAGATCTTGATCAGATGGGCCAATGGGCCGAGGAGTGGCAGATGAAGTTTAATTTAGATAAATGTGAGGTACTGCATTGTGGAAAGGCAAATCAGGGCAGGATTTGTGCACTTAATGGTAAGGCCCTGGGGAGTGTTGCCGAACAAAGAGACTTTGGAGTGAGATTCATAGTTCCTTGAAAGTGGTGTCGCAGGTAGATAGGATAGGGAAGAAGGTGTTTGCCTTTACTGGTCAGTGCATTGAGTTTCGGAGTTGGGAGGTCATGTTGCGGCTGTACGGGACATTGGTTAGGCTGCTTTTGGAATACTGTGTGCAATTCTAGTTTCCCTGCTATGGGAGGGATGTTGTGAAACTTGAAAGGATTCAGAAAAGATTTACAAGGATGTTGCCAGGATTGGAGTGTTTGAGCTGTAGGGAGAGGCTGAACAATCTGGGGCTGTTTTCCCTGGAGTGTCAGAGGCTGAGGGGTGACCTTATTGAGGTTTATAAAATCATGAGGGGTATGGATGGGATAAATAGTCAAGGTCTTTTCCATGGGGTGGTGGAGTCCAAAACTAGAGGTCATAGGTTTAAGGTGAGAGGGGATAGATTTAAAAGAGACCTAAGGGGCAACTTTTCCAGGCAGAGGGTGGTGTGTGTATGGAACAAGCTGCCAGAGGAAGTGGTGGAGGCTGGTACAATTACAACATTTAAAAGGCATTTGAATGGGAATATGACTAGGAAGGGTTTAGAGGGATATGGGCCAAATGCTGACTATATTTATTTCGGGTATCTGGTCGGCATGGATGAGTTGTACCGAGGGGTCTGTTTATGTGCTGTATATCTCTATGAATCATTCTGCCACCATCTCACTCTGAACCTTTGCTGCTACAATTGTGTTCCTTAGCCAGGTTCCTCTGTATCTCCGTAACATCCTCAGCTTTGCGTTTAACACCCCATTCAATCCACACCTTATTTATTGTACATAATATTCATGCCACACAAATGCCAGGCAATGCCCATCTCCAAGAAGAGAGACTCTAACTATTGCCCTTTGATATTCAATGGTATTTCCACCATCATCAGTTATCCTACGGTTATCATTTATCAAAAACCTGAACCAGCCATATAAATACAAGACCAGGTCAGAGGCGAGGGGTTCCACAGTGGGTAACCCTCCTCCTGACTTCCCAAAGCCTGTCCACCATCTACAAGGCACAAGTCAGGAGTGTGATGGAATACTCCCCATTTGCCTGGATGGGTGCTGCTCCCGTGATACTACTTCAGCATCAGATTAACCCGAGTGCAACACATTTTCACCAAAATCCCAGTTATAATCCAAGTTGAACAATGATTGAATTGAATGTTCTTGTTTTGCTCCTATGTTCTACCCTGGGAGCCGGTCTGATTCCACCTGGAATTCCCTCTTTGAAGACCTCGATGTCCGCCTTATCCTTCAAGACTTCCTTGTACAATCAATAATGTAATTCTTGAAATGTGGTCGGGGTTCGAGCAAAACAGCAGCCAATTTGTACACAGCAAGCTTCCACAAATCAAGCACAACTTCATGAACAGTGTTGATGGAGGAATAAATAGAGATGGGAAGAGCAGGCAGGGTTCTCCCACTCTCCTTCAAAAGGTGGCTGTGGGATTCATTATGTGCACCCGAGAAGGTAGACTGGGATTTCATCTGAGAGATGGCACCATTGACAGTGCGGCACTCGTTTGGTACTGCCCTGTGCATGTGTGCCGTCTCTGGTTCAGAGTCAGGCTGAAGTATCGCCTTCATGTTATTCCCTTTCAGTCTCCCACGTAATGTTGAGCACCTGCTTCCTCAGGGAGTCATCCTGAGAGTTTCTCTCTGTCTTTATAAATGTGACATTGACACATTAACCACAAGTACTAGTCATGACTCAACAGCAATGACCATGCGCCAGTGCCTCGTTTTTTTTTATTCATTCACGGCATGAGGGCGTCGCTGGCCGGGATGTATTTATTGCCCATCCCTGATTGCCCAGAGGGCAGTTCAGAGTTAATCACATTGCTGTGTGTCTGGAGTCACATGTAGGCCAGACCAGGTAAGGATGGCACTTTCCTTCCCTAAAGGACATTACTGAACAAGGTGGGTTTTTCCAACAATCGACAATGGATTCATGGTCATCATTTGACTCTTAATTCCATTTTTTTTTAATGGAATTCAAATTCCACCATCTGCCATGGCGGGATTCGAACCCAGGTCCCCAGAACATTAGAGATAACAAGGTGTGGAGCTGGATGAACACAGCAGGCCAAGCAGCACTGCTCCTATGATGCTGCTTGG
>JAHRHZ010000012.1:3064617-3115161 GCA_024137785.1 Ginglymostoma cirratum
GTGTGTGTGAGAGTGAGCGAGTGTGTGTGAGAGTGAGCGAGTGTGTGAGTGAACGCGAGTGTAATTGATTTGCAGTGGTACGGTGCCCCCTGCTGTCTCAGAAGCTGAAGTGTTGACAAATTGATTTACATAGTTTTTAACAATTTCCCGAGGAGCTGAATTCCCAGAAACCAGATTGACTGCTTCAGGTTCTGAGCCACACAGTGTGCCAGGGATGTGGCTTTGTGGGAATATCCCACCTGCTCCAGAGATGGCACGTTAACGAGGCTAATTAACAATAATATCTACACCGCTGCCAGTCTCTCAATGAATGTGCTGCTGTGCCAGTCCACTTTCTGCCCTCTCCCAGTGCATCATTCCAGACTGCCGGCTCTCATCTTTCCAGCTGGAATAGTCTGCCCTCACTTTGATGTGGGTTTGATGGGGGAGGGTGAGTGACCATTTGGAAAATGGAGAACCTGACCCTAGCCTTACTGCCCCCTCCCTGAGTCCCACAAACACAGCCAATAGAAACCTTCAAATGGCCGATTAAGGCTCCCTTAAGGTCTTCACCATGCCTCCAATGGTAAACTCATTGGCCTCTCTTGAAGCTCCCCTTGGCTGGGTCAGGGATATGGGGGTGAAAGAGGGAGGGTCTCTTGTTTAAAGGCTCCACTCTCCTGCCTTTTTCCCATAACCCTCGACTCTCTTCCTGATTAAAAACAAAATCTGTACATCTCAATCTTGAATATATTTAATGCCAGGATACTTTTCCTTAGATAAGGGACTCAAAATCTGTTCACAGTGTTCCAACTAGTGCCTTGTATAGTTTTAGCAAAATCCCCCAACTTTTGTTCTCCATTCCCATGGAAATTAAAACCAGCATTCCATCTGCCGAACCTGAATGGTAACTTGTTGTGATTCATTCAGGAGGACTCCCAAACCCCCGTGTGTTGCACCTTTCTCCATTTAAATAACATACAATGCCTCTTCTTCCTGCCAAGGTCCCACAGTTTCCATCCCCCTCCCCCAGCTCTTTCCTACACCCCTTCATAGTGTCACCAGCTTGACCCCCTTCTCAGGCTGAGGCCTCAGGTGGGCCTGCTGAGTATTGGAGAGATGTTCATAGAATACCCACAGTGCAGATAGAGGTCATTTGGCCTGCCAGCTCTGTGCAGACCCTTTGAAGAGCATCCCACCCAGATCCGTCTTATCCCTGTAACCCTGCATTTCCCATGGCTAATCCACCTAACCTGCATGCTCCCTGGACACTATGGGACAATTTAGCCCGACCAATCCATCCTAACCTGCACATCTTTTGGACTGTGGGAGGAAACCGGAAGGAATTTCACACGGACACTGGGAGAATGTGCAAACTCCACACAGACAGTCGCCCAGGGGTGGAATCAAACCCTAGTCTCTGGGGCTGTGAGGCAGCAGTGCTAACCACTGTGCCACCATGTTGGCTGCTGATTGGCTGGTGGGCGTTGTGCTGCCAAGATCCCTGCTCCCAGGAGATCACCCCTTCTACTGAGCCCTTCCCCCCCCCCCCCAACAGATGTAAACAGATCATTGTTTCAGGGGCCAGCAATGAGGATAGTGACTGGGGTATTTACTTGTCACTCTGTTTGGTCGGGAGTGGGGTTGTTGACTGGCTCCCTTGGCCAGGGTGTGATACAGAATGGTGCCAACAGCATGGGTTCAATCCCTGTGCTGGTAGTTCACAGGTACCAGGTTTGCAGAGTGAAGCTATATAGATCTAATGCACAGTTCACTTCCTTAGGCAATGACAGTTCCTTCAGAAAATTCAAAGAACATGGAACGTAGAACAGTACAACACATTACAGGCCCCTCAGCCCACAATGTTGTGCTGACCTATTATCCTACTCTGAGATCAAACTACCCTGCATGTCCCACATTTTACTATCATCCATGTGCCTATCAAAGAGTCGCTTACATGTCCCTAATGTAACAGACTCCACTACCACTGCCGGTAGCACATTCTACTCACACACCACTCTGGAGATTTTGAGCAGCACAGCTGGATCTCTACAAGGTTGTCCCACATTTACTCTGAAATGAGGTAATCTTTAATTCGGCCAATTCACGGACAAACTGAACTAGTCTCAATGAAGTAAACTCCCTTGTAACAGCAAAATCGCCCAATGGGAACATGTTGGGCCCGTCATGGAGATGGAGACCATTCAGCCTGATGTACATTTGCCAGCTCTTCCTAATATCGAAAGACTTGAAAAATATAAAGGAGCAAGCTATTGATCCTCTCGAGCCTGCTCTTGCCATTCAGACAGATCTGTGACTCTGCCCCTACCCTGGCCATCAGAAATCTGTCCAACTCAGCTTTAAACATAATCAGCGGCCCCTGCTCCACTGCCCTTTGGGGACTGTCTGGGAGAAGAAATTCCTCCTCGTCTCAGTCTTAAATAGGTGATCCCATCCTTTAAACTGCACATCCCCTCATTCCTCTCGAGAGAAAACATTTTCTCAGAAATCACCTGGTCAAACTCCCTCAGAATTGCCTGCAATTCAATAAAGTCCCTTTTCATTCATCTAAACTTCAATGGACATCGGCCAGATCTACTCAACATTTCACTCCATCCCAGGAATCAGGCGAGTGAACCTTCTCTCTTGCTGTGAGTTTTAAAAGGGAGTTTGGGAATTTTTAATCATCCAAATTAATTTGGTCATGTTATATCACACGTCTGGAGTGGGTAAGACTTGAACCCTGACCTTCCGACCAGATGCTACCACTGCGTTATTAGAGGCTGGTTTAAAAACTTCCTTTCCGGTGTTGGTGGGATAGCAGAGGATGGATTCAATCTATCAATCCCTGGATTATGCGCCCAACATACTCCCACTGGTCCATTTTGGATGCTTAGATCACTGAGGCTAGTCTCGTTTGTCTGAGTTGGCCTAATTAAAGGTCTCAAATTAACCCTTCAAACGCTGTACCTCAGAGATGTTCAGGTTCAACAGAGATATGTCACCGCATGTGACCCAGGCACTGAGTTCAAGTTTTAAAAACACACCGATCAGTAAAGAAAAATTTCAGTAATGACGAATTACAGAAAGTTATAGTCTCAGGAATTGAAGGCAGGGCTTCGAGAAGTTACTTCTAGAAAATAGCATCAAGTGAATGTACAGAAAACAAAACAGAATACAATGAAGTCAGCTGAGCAAGCAGCTTTAGCGTCGAGATAATGGTGACTTTTCACAGAGGGCTTGAGTATCTGTGAGGTTATTGCTGCGGTAAAAAGGATCAATCTTTCTTCCTTCATAATACAGTCATTCCAATAATTGTTGTACCATGCATTATTTTGTATTTTTAGCTCCTTTGTGTAAATAAACTTTACTGGGCCGAATTTTTATGAGAGTGGCAATCTCATGCAGATTAGCCCTTTTTTTTTCTCTGAAAAACAGGAGCCCTGCGTTTCTGAGAAGAGATTCTATACAGTGCTCCCTCTGAAATGTGGACTTGTGCTTTCATTTTGACAACTGTTTTGTCACGGGGAACTGTCAGGGGAATGCGAATCATGACCCCTACAACACCACCCCCCTCACAGTTAGCCACTTGATTCGGGCATTTAAAGACAGTCACTTTGATAGCTGCGAGTCATACAGCCATGGAAAGAGGCCCTTCAGCCCAATGTGTCCATGCTGGTCATCAAACATCCATCTATTCCAATCCCATTTTCTAGCACATGGCCCATAGCCTTGTGTGCTATGGTGTTTCAAATGCTCATCTAAATATTTCTGAAACGTCTTCAGGGTTTTTGCCTGTACATTTTTCTAGACAGTGTATCCCAGATTCCACCACTCTGTGTGAGTTTGTTTTCCTCCAATCCCCTCTAAACCTTCCCTTTACTTTAATACTGTGCCCCCCAGTATCAGACCCCTCTCCTAAAGGGAAAAGTTTTTCCTATTTATCCTATCTATGACCCTCAGGACTTTACACACCTTAATCTCTCAGCCTTCTGTGCTCTAACGAAAACAGCCCCAGCCTATCTGGTCTCTCTTCAAAACTGAATCAGTCCAGCCCAGGCAATATCCTGGACAATCTCGTCTACACTCCCTCTAGTGCAATCACATCCTTCCTGTGGTGTGGTGACCAGAACTGCACACAGTACTCCTTACAGTTCCATCATACCCTCCCTGCTCTTGGATTCAATATCTTGACTAATAAAGACAAGTATCCCATGCACCTTCTTAACCATCTGATCTACCTGTCATGTGGCCTTCAAGGATCTATGGACATCCACATCAAGGTCCCTTTGACCCTCCATATTTCCTAGGGTGCTGCCTTTTTTTTCCCTTTATTCATTAATGGGATGAAGTTGTCACTGGCTAGGCAGCATTTATTACCCATCCTTAATTGCTCTGAGGGCAGTTGAGAGTCAACCACATTGCTGTGGGTCCGGAGTCACATGTAGCCCAGACCAGGTAAGGAAGGTAGTTCCCTTCCCTAAAGGACATTTGTGAACCAGATGGGTTTTTCCCCAACAATCGACAATGGATTCACAGTCATCATTAGATTTTTAATTCCAGATATTTATTGAATTCAAATTCCACCATTTGCCATGGTGAGATTTGAACACGGGTCCCCAGAACATTATTTGGGTCTCTGGATTAATAGTCTAGCGATAATACCGCTCGGCCATCGCCTTCCCCATTCATCTTACCTTGTTAGTCCTTTTAAAATAAATCACCTTACACCTTTCAGCATGAAATTCCATTTGGCACTGTTCAGAACATCTGACCAGCCTGTCTATATCATCCTCTAGGCTAAGGGACTTTTCTTCAGTATTTACCACACTACCAATTTTCATGTTGTCTGTGAACTTGCTGGTCCTATCTCCTGCATTCATGTCGAGATCATTAATGGGCACTACATGCAGCAAGGGATCCAGCGCCAAACCCTGTGGGACACCACTGGACATAGGCTTCCAATTACAATTACAACCAACAACCATCATCCTCTGCTTCCTGCCACTAAACTAATTTTGGATCCAATTTGAAAAATTGCCCTGGATCCCATGGGCTCTTAGCTTCTAAACCAGTCAGCCATGGACAACTTATCAAAAGCATAACTGGAGCCTGTGTAGACTCTATCAATTGCACTCCCCTCATCTACACAAGGTAAGTATTTAAGGTAAGTGTGATGTTAAGGTGCTGGGAGGACAGGTGCCAGCTGGGTAGGGGTGTAGGTTCCAGGTAAGTGGGATGCCAGGTGGGTAGGGTGTCAGGTAAGTGTGACGCAGCTGGGGAAGAGATAGGGGGCCAAGCCTAGAATGTCAGACCAGTAAGGGGTAGTGTGCCAGGTAATGACTGGGAAGTTTGTTAAAACTAATTTGGTATGCTCTTGCTAAAATGATCAATCACTGACTCAATAATAAGTGGAAAAATAAATCCTATAGTTTATCAAGCTGGATTCCTCTCTGCTTTGAAGTAATAGCATCAGGTAGAATCAGAACTGTAGGTACGGACTCTCTGCATTCAAAAAGAAACTGGACCAGCTCCTGTTTAAGGCAGAGGTTATGTTATGTAGAAGTCAAACGTGTCTATCCCAACAAAAATGTTAACTTGCATTTATATAGCACCATCAACATTGATGCATCATGGGGTGTTTCACTCAGGAAAGCAATTAAAGAAGATTGAAGTGAGTCACATAAGGAAATATTAGCAGAGATCTCCAAAATCTTGATTAAGAAGGGTGCTTTCAAATGGACAAAAACAGAAGTTGCTGGAAAAGCTCAGCAGGTCTGGCAGCAGAGATAAAAGGTACTGCAGATGCTGGAGAATCCGAGATAACAAGCATGGGGCTGGATGAACACAGCAGGTCAAGCAGCATCATAGGAGCAGGAAAACTTGACATTTCGGGCCTAAACCCTTCATCAGAAAGAAAAAGTCAGAGTTAATGTTTCGGGTCTGGTGACTCTTCCTCAGAACACGGACTCTTCTCTGATGAAGGGTCGCCGGACCCGAAACATCAACTCTGATATTTTCTTCACAGATGCTGCCGGACCCGCTGAGCTTTTCCAGCAACTTGTATTTTTGTTCCCTATTTACAGCATCCACGGTTCTTTCAGTTTTTGCTTTCAAAGTAAGCCTGAAAGTAGGAGAGAGAAGTGGAGAGGTCTCGGGAGGGGGTTTCAGATTTTGGGCTCGAGTTAGCCGCATGCTCAGCTGAAAAGGGAGTTTGAACACACTGATGAGAATTTCAAAACTAGGGTATTGCCAAATCAGCAGTCAATGTAGGAGAGGGAGCCCAGGGCGAGCACAGGGCAAACAGGACTAAGTGGGAGTTAGAATCCAATCAGCCAACTTTTTAAAACAATGTGGATTCAAGTCAATGTCATTCACTGAATTTTGTCACTTCTAAATTATAATTTCTAGTTATAGAAGTATATTTTACTAATATGCGATGAATTAGAGCTAAAGTCCCATTTTCCCAGCACACTGGCTGGTGTTTTCCAATTTCTATGATCGTTTCACAGCATTTTCTCATCTCTCTATTATCCACATCCAACAGCAATTAGACAGCTTCCCTTGTTTTACTCAACAGTCTGAGCTGTTGTAACCAAGCCACTAGGAGGTCCTGGAGAGCCATTGAGGTGGCCTTCCTATTAATTTCCCTTAATTCCGTTGAGTGAGGAGCATGGCTGGGGCCCTCAGTCAGGTATTTGCACATTCCTGAGATTTGAGGACACCTGTGCTGCACTGAGGAAATGCGTACCATCAGAGGGTGTTCTTCACTCGAAACAGTGAACCTAAAGCTCCTTAATGAACATAGGAGGTTATATGGGCAGTGTTCAATGAATAGCAAGAGAGTTCTCAATACTATTAGCTGACATCCTGAAACAAATGATCTCAAGAGTGTTCTACTTGTTTGTGAGATCTTGTTGTGTGCATATTGACTGTTGCTTTTCCTGTATAAATAACACTGGAAGAGTAGTTTGTTGACTGTGAAGCACTTGGGGAACAGTTCTGAGAGTGTGAAAGGTGCTAGCGAAATGAAAGTCTATGTATACGTTTTTTTTTTCAAAAAATCTGTCCTCTCTTCTGCAGGCCAGAGCTCACAAAGCTCCGCATTCTGGAGGGCGAACAGTGTTTGAGAATTCCAGACCAATTAGACGCACTTCAGCTTGATCAAAACCATAGGGGCCGTTAGCACATGCAGAGAATTATCCATCACTGACATCTTGGTGCTGGATGGTAGAATTGATGACACTCGCTGTAAAGAAAAATTCTGTATTTATGCAATGAGAGATTTGAGTAACAGGCAGCCAAAAGGGCATGAAGCAGGTATTCCATATTTCACTGGCATCAGGTCTTTGTAAACATGAAGAGAAATTAAGGCAAAGACAGACTGATTCACTAATGCCCATTAGGGAAGGAAACTGCCATCCTTACCTGGTCTGGCCTACATGTGACTCCAGACCCACAGCAATGTGGTTGACTCTTAACTGCCCTCTGGGCAATAAAGGGGATGGGCAATGAATGCTGCCTAGCCAGTGACCCCCTCATCCCGAGAATGGATTAAGTGAATAAAAGGAGACTATTTACATCAAATTAAGCTTGTTGCTGCTCATTTTAGTTGAGGGAATCCTTTCTCTCTCTTTCTCCCCTAGCTCTTCCCCCTCATCTCCAAACCGACAAAGGCACTTTCTTCCTCCAGGCAAAGGTCGGAAGTCACACGACACCAGGTTATAGTCCAACAGGTTTATTGGAAATCACAAACTTTCTGAGCGCTGCTCCTTCGTCAGGTGAAGCTCCAAAAGCTTGTGATTTGAAAGGAACCTGTCGGACTATAACCTGGTGCTGCGTGATGTCTGACCTTATCCACCCCAGTCCAACACCGGCTCCTCCACACCATGTCCTCCAGGAGAGACTATCTACCTTGCTCGATATCCTCAGACATCATCGCCAGCTGTTGCTGGAGGACCCACTGGGTTCAGATTTTCTTTTTGGCAATTCAGTTTTCTGAGATTCGGCGGCTTTGTTAGAGAGCGACAGAGAGGAAATCTTTTCGAATCTTGTGGATTATTAGGTGTGTGATGTCTCAGCGTGACCTGGGGTGTAGCTACCAGTGAAGAGTGTTGTGACCCATCCAATGCCATTTTGTTCTTGCTTTGTTGCTGAAAGAAAGCCAGCATTTTATTGCTTGTTGGCACAGGGTGAAAACATTGCTGAAGTAGACAAAATCGAAACATTTTGTCATGTACTCATCAGGACTAGGGTGCAAATAAGAAAAAAATCACTTTGCTTTCTTTCCAAGGTTGGTTCTTCCTGTTCAGTTATGACAAATGCAAGATGAAAGGCTCCATCTTCATCTCTCTTCACAGCATCATTTACACCCAGCATTCCGGGATTGTTCCCTTGTGATTCCGGGCTAATTTATGAACAAGGTCATTGACATAATGTGGAAAGCAAGAAGGTGGATTAACGGAACAAAGAGTTTGAGCATGATAAGATGTAGGAGCACAATAGGCCATTCAGCCCATCTGCTCCGCCATTCAATAAGATCATGGCTGACCTGATAGTCCTTGCACACTCTCCCTGTGTCTGTGTGCGTTTCCTCCGGGTGCTCCAGTTTCCTCCCACAGTCCAAAGAGGTGCAGGTTAGGGTGAATTGGCCATGCTAAATTACCTGTAGTGTTCAGGGATGGATAGGCTAGGTGGGCTAGCCATGGGAAATGTGGGATGCTCTTCGTTACAGACTCATTAGGCTGAATAGGCTCTTTCCGCACCATCGGGATTCTAAAAAAATCCTCAATTCCACTTTCCTGCCTTTTCCCAATCATCTTCAATTCCTCTTCCGGATTAAAAATCTGTCTCTCACAGCCTTGAGTTTACTTAATGATCCAGCCTCAGCAGCCCTTTATAGTAAAGAGTTCCACAGATTCACCACCCTCTGAGAGAAGAAAATCCTCTTCATCTCTGTCTTAGATGGGTGACCCCTTACTCTATGACTAGACCCTCTAGTCCTAGACTCTCCCACAAGGGGAAACAACCTTTCTGCATCTCCCCTGCCATGTACCCTAAGAATCTTGTATGTTTCAACAAGGTGACCTCTTATTCTTCTAAACACCAACGGGTACAGAGCTTTCTGACTCTCCTCTATAAGACAGTCCCTCAATACCCGCGATCAGTTTAGTGAACCTTCTCTGCACAGCCTCCAACACATTAAGGAGGAATGGTTGAGGATCTCCCTCTGTCAATGAAGGAAAAACCCAGAAAATGTCTGGGATCATTCCCAGTTTCCGGCACTTCATGTGTAAAGCACTTGTAGGATTGCAAGTTCAAGTCCTCACAGGCCTTTGGGAATTCCGTGAGACTGAACTTTACCACACCACAGACATAGGGAACATTCAGAAATAGTGGGCCCCCACCCCACTGTAATGACAGAGATTGCACATTGCAAAGCAGGCAGGATCTTTGAGATGGCCTGAGGAGGTGAGAGGTGGTATACAAATGGTGGGAATCTGGAACTTACTGCAGAAACTCTTATAACATTGGAGCATTCAGACATGCACTTGGGATGAAGGGGTCACCCAATTAGGGTGGAGATGAGGGCTGTTGAGTCTAGGTTATGGGGCTGAGTTCTGGATAATGGAACTGGCAGAGTTAGGTCACAAAAACAGAAGTTGCTGGAAAAGCTCAGCAGGTCTGGCAGAATCTGTAAAGAAAAAAATCAGGGTTAACGTTTCAGGTCTGGTGACCCTTCCTCAGAACCTCGGGTCACCGAACCCAAAACGTTAACTCTGATTTTTTTCTTCAGAGAAGCTGCCAGACCTGCTGAGCTTTTCCAGCAACTTCTGTTTTTGTTCCTGATTTACAGCATCCGCAGTTCTTTCGGTTTTTATTTGGATGAGTTAGGTGGTTGTTAATGAGTGGCGCAGATACGATAGGTGAAAGGGCCTTTTCTCTGTGCAGTGGATCTCTATACCTCAATGACTATAAATGGTATAACTGGGGCAGTTTTGTCTCTCTGTAGCTGCAGGTTACCAATTCTCCAGCATCATCTTGACATTGCCAGAAACAAAAAACAAATCTCCAGGTCACTGCTAGGAGACAGATCTTTGGGCATTGAAATATTGTTGTAAACAGATATATACTTGAACAGCTGTTCCTTATATTTGAGAGTGTTGGAGTTTTGTATAACAGAGGCACCGTCACTAATTCCTTTCAAACCTCCTGCACTCACCATGCCACGTCTCGGAATATTTACACACTGCATTTCAAAAGATTGTTTTCTGGAAGAAATCCGATTTGTACCTGATTGTTTCAAACACTGATTGACTGTTCTCCCTAAAGAAGCTGTTCCACCATTTGAGGAGGAATGGTTGTGTACATCACTAGGTGATCCACCTTAGTGCTCTGCGATGTAGGCTATCATGGCAGCCAGTGGAATTTAAATTCAAATCTTTTTTTTTTAGAAAAGAATCAGTCTGGTCTGTAAATCTGGACTCAGTGATCATTGTAAGAACCCCATCTGACTCTCTAATGCTGAACATCTGCCACGTTTCTCCAGTCTGGCCTACATATGACTCCAGACAATGTGGTCAACACTTTAGGCCTCCCCAAAATGGCTGAGCAAGTTTGAGAGCCAATTCCACAACAACATGGAGGAATAAATGGAGAAAGAATTCTGGAGGACAGGGATAATGATCACTGTGACAACAATCTCACTTCAACAAGAACCAAAGGACATGATCTTGAAAACTCCATTTTCTCCTTGGCCTCTGAAGACTCAATGTTGAGTTCAAAGTTTCACAGAACGACCTCTGGACTCCATTTTTCTTATAACATCCCACCTCGGCTGTGTCTTGTTGGTTTTGCTCTTACCTAACATTGACACCTATTTTGCACCTCTATCTGTCCTTTAACACCACTAACACCATCTTTGTCTTTTGCTGTGGGAGCTCTCACTATCGGTATTATCCGGGATCCAGCTCCTTTCAGTTCCGAAGAAAAGTCATACCGGACTCGAAACATTAACTCTGTTTCTCTCTCCACACATGCTGCCAGACCTGCTGAGTTTCTCCAGAAATTTCTGTCTTTGAAACTCTTGCCCTGAAAAGATGGTGGAGCAGAGTCCATGAATTTTTTTAAAGGCAGACGGAGGTAGATTCTTAATTAAAACAAAGAACCAAGAATGTGGATTTGAGATTACTGACAGATCATTAAACTATGCCAATGATTGGGGCTGAAGGGCATACTCATGCTCCTGACTAATGTGCTCATAAGAGGGAGGTGAGGTCAATGTGAGACCGAACACTGGCAAACTGGGAAGTGTTTTGCTCTGATTCCTGCTGGGAAACCAGGCACTTTATCAACCTGCTAATTACACAATAGCTACGTTAATACCCGGTTAATGATGTATCCCAGTTTTCTGAGCTGGGAGCAGGCAGGGTGTGTTTAGGATATATTACCCTTCCAAAGGTACAGAACCTTGAGACCTGTCATCAGAGTTAACACTGAGGCTGTAATCTCAACAAATGAGTTTTTTTTCTGGTTCTTTGATGAGATGTGACAATTGCTGCTAAGGTCAGCCCATCCCTGGTGCCTCTGACCCTATTACGAAGCCATTGAGTTCCTGATTTACACAACCACCTCTCATTCACCCAAACCCTCCAAACTCCTCATTCATCGATAGGTTGTAACTGAGCTGAGTGCTGGGAGATAAAGCACCTAATGCCAATGAAGGGTCACTCTTGCCTGTTGACTCTGCTTCATATGGTTTGTGATTGTTGACTGAGCGATCTGGGACATTCTCTACCTCCTGCAGACTGGTTAAAATGCAGTCTATGACCTCCATTGTTGTCCCTGGAGACAATGTCTAGGAACCCAAACTGCCCTCAGTTACTGATAGACTGCCCCACTGTGTGACAGGCTAGATCCCAATCACAAGTCTGCCATTGTTTCAAAGATCTATTTGATGCACTGGGACAGAGGTAGTTAGTAATTCCTCTCATTCAGAGCTTTGTTATTTAAAAGATAAATTCACGAGGAAGAGAGAACATGTCTGCGGCACTCGATCATCTCACCAAAGTTAGCAGGATCCCTCCCACTGGTGATCTCTGTCGTTGATCCAGCCCCCACTGAGGTCTGCAGTGGCATGTCACATCTGCAAGTGGGACTAAATTAATTTAGGTTATTTGGTCTGCATGGACAAGTTGGATCGAAGGGTCTGTTTCCATGCTGTACAACTCCATGACTCTATAACAGCTGCCCAGCCCACTGTCAGTATTTAAAAGGTAATGACTTCATTGTGACAATTGGAATAACAGTTAGAGTAGGAATGAGAGTTGTCTTTTCATGTCTCTTTCTCCTTCCTTACCTGTCTCTGCTTTTGTCGGATTTTCGAGTATTTACCCTGCCTTACAGAGGGGCTAATTCTGACTCCTTTGCATTTGTAAAGGGTATATTCAATTTCTCTCCAGCAATAAATAGAATAACGACTTCACAGACCACACAAAGCTGGGTGGGAACTGTGAGGGGGATGCAGAGCTGATTCAGTGCAATTTGGACAAGGTGAGTGAATGGGAAACTGTAGTGTAGTGTGGATAAATGCAATATTATCCACTTTGGGAACTAAACAGAAGGGCAGATTATTGTCTGAATGGCTTTAAATTGGGAGAGTGGAGAATGGAGAGTGGAGAGTGGAGAGTGCAGCGTGCAGCGTGCAGCGTGCAGCAGGACCTGTGTGTCCTTGTGCACCAGTCGCTGAAGGTAAGCATGCAGGTACAGCAGGTACAGCAGGTGGTGAAGGAGGAAAGAGGTATGTTGGCCTTCATTGTGAGAGGTTTTGAGTACAGGAGCAGGGAAGCCTTACTGAAATTGTACAGCACCTTGGTGAGACCACATATGGAAGAGTTAGTCTCCATGTCTAAGGAAGGATGTTCTGGCTGTGGGAAGAGTGAATCAAAGGTTTACCAAACAGATTCCTGGGGTGGCAGGACTGGCTTATGATGAGAGACTGGATTGGTTAGGGCTATATTCATTGGAGTTTAGAAAAATGAACTGTACACAAAAGTGAAGCTCAGGTCTAACCTGTGTCTATCTACATTCAGTATCGCCTCTCTGTTCTGATACTCTGCTCCCATTGATAAAGCTGAGGAATCATGTAATTGTTATGGCACAGAGGGAGGCCAATCAGGCCATCAAGTCTGCACCAGTTCTATCTCCTGCTGTTAATCTCCCGCTATTTCCCTTTGGCCCTGCACACCATTTCTATCCAGTTTCCAGGTGGTGCATTCCATATGTTAACAACTCGCTGTGTGAAGACATTTTTCCTAGCATCATCCCCAACCCTGCTCCTTTTGCACATCATTTTAAATCTATGTCCTCTCATTCTTGTTTCTTTCATAAGTGGGAATGCTGGTTCCAGGGTTCTATTCCTCTGGAAGGGTAATGTATCCTAAACATTCCCCGCCTGCTGCTGGCTCGGAGAACTGGGATACATCATTGACCGGGTATTAATGTAGCCATTGTGTAATTAGCGGGTTATTGAGCTGACTGGTTTCCCAGCAGGAATCAGAACAAAGCACTTCCCAGTTTCTCACCAAGCTTGCCTCCCTCTTACGAACATGCTAGTTAGGGGCAGGAGTTAAAGATACCAGAGTAAAAGGGAAAAACAGCATTTGTTTCAATTAAGCTCAAGGTTGCAAGAGCATCCTGTAGAAAACAGTTTCAAAAGAACCAAATATTACATAAAGTATTGACGTCCTGAGGTGCTATATAAATGCACCTCATTTCTTTGGCTCCATGATGCACATTCCGGATTGTAACCACTTGCTTTGGAAAACAGGTTGTTCCTCACACTGCTGATCCTTCTTTTACCAATCACCTTAAATCTACACCCCCTGGTTCTCAATCCCCCCGCAAGACAAACAGTTCCTCCCTGTCTGCTCTCTGCAGATGAATGCTTTGAACACCTCGATCAAATTGCCTTCAGTCTTCCCTCCTCTCCACACAACAGTCCCATCATTTCTTTTTGGAAGGAAATCCACCGTCTTGGCCCAGTCTGATACCCAGAGTGATGTGGGAGACTCTGAACTGCCCTCTAAAATGATGCAGCAAACCCTTCAGGTGTATCAAATGAGAATTGCTACAAAGGCTGCTGCTATTCAAGAAGGCGGCTCACCAGCACCCCCTGTAGGGCAATGCACAAACAGCAGTGAATGTTGGACTCAGTGGTGTTACAGGAGCGAAGACAAGAACATCAGTAGTGATGCAGGTTTGTTCCGACATTTTCTGATCTTTCATATTTTTAACTAGAAGCTATGTAATTCCAAAACTATTCTCAATGTGAAGCGAGAGTTTGTTTGTTTACCTGTGTCTGTTTGGGGTGATGCTGGATCTTCAGTGATCCTGTTATTGGGAGTACCTCCCACATCTTATTGATCAATCTAATGCACAGAATGTAAGAGAG
The DNA here is from genome assembly GCA_024137785.1 of Ginglymostoma cirratum. NCBI lineage: Eukaryota > Metazoa > Chordata > Chondrichthyes > Orectolobiformes > Ginglymostomatidae > Ginglymostoma > Ginglymostoma cirratum. The sequence goes on from JAHRHZ010000012.1 coordinate 3,079,049, forward strand.
TACAAGCTCAGACCTCAATAGCAATAGGAATCAGATAGTCCAACTGATAGTCCACTTTTATTGCGAATGTATCAGATCATAAGATTTTAGGCTGATTGGAAACTGAACGTCAGCGAGTCATTTCTTCACTCAGAGTGGTGAGCCTGTGGAATTCATTACCACAGGAGGTAGTTGATGCCAAAACATTGAATGTATTCAAGAGGCGGCTAGATATAGCACTTGGGGCAAATGGGATCAAAGGTTATGGGGTGAAAGCAGGATTAGGCTATTGGGTTGGACGATCAGCCAGATTGTGATGAATGGCGGAGCAGGCTCAAAGGGCCGAATGGCCTCCTCCTGCTCCTGTCTTCTATGTTTCTATATTCTTATTTGACTATTGAAAGTTTCCCACCTTCCAATAATATCCGGAATGATCTGGCCACGGTCTTAACAGCACTTTCCCAATTGGCATACAGCATGGAAACAGACCCTTCGGTCCAACTTGTACATGCTGACCATGTTCCCAAACTAAACTAGTCCCACCTGCCTGCGCTTGGCCCAAATCCCTCCAACCCTTTCCTATTCATGAAGTTATCGAAATGTCATTTAAACATTGTAACTGTACCCACACCCAACACTTCATCTGGCAGATAATTCGACATACTAACCACTCTCTGTGTAAAAACGTCTCCCCTCATGTCCTTTGTAAATATTTCTCCTCACACCTTAAAAATATGCCCCCTGGTTTTAAACTCCCCCAGCCTAGGGAAAAAGCCCTTGTCATTCACCTTATCTACGCCCCTCATCATTTTATAACCCTCTATAATGTCAACTTCCTACACTCCAGTGAAAGAAGTCCCCACCTTTTCAATCTATTTTTATATCTTTAACCCTCCATTACTGGCAAATCCTGGTAAATCTTTTCTGACCCTCTCCAGTTTAATAATATCTTTCTACTATCAGGGCCAATTATATGCCTTTCATCTAGCCTGTCAATCAAAAGCCAATATAAATCAGGCATGAATATATTCAATGACCCACTGCTATTCATGGAAGAGAATTCCAAAGATTAATCACCATCTGAGAGAAGAAATTCAGAGAATACACAGAAAATAGGAGCAGGCATAGGCTATTCAGCCCTTCAACGCTGCTCTGCTGTTCAATATGGTCATGGCTGATCATCCACCTCAGCCCCAAACTTCCCCCAAATATCAGTTGATCCCTTTGGCTCCAAAAGCTGTATCCAACTCCTCATTCAAATTCCTCCTCATCTCTGACTTAAATGGCAAAAACTCTTTATTTTTAAACTGTGCCCCCTGAATGAGGGTATGCTCCCCACATCTACCCTGTCAAGTTTCATTGGTCATAATGTTCCAAACTTCCCAACATTCAGAGAAGAGCTCATTAGATTGAAACATAAGCAGAGTTAACTCCTTTATTCATTGAAAAAGGGAAACAGAAAGTAGGAAGTTGCATACCAGTTTGATTAACATCTGTCACAGGGAAAATGTTAGAAGCTACCATTACGGCAGTTCACTTTTGGATGTACGAGATAATCAGGCAGAGTCAACATGGTCTCGTGAAAGGGAAATCATGTTTATCCAACTTCTTGAAGCTTTCAGCAGAGGTAACGTGCTGTAGGTAAAGGAGCATCAGTGGGTGTGCTGTACTCTGATTTCTAAAAGGCATTTGATAAGATGCCACATCAAAGGTTATTGCAGACAAGAGAACTCTTAAGGTAGGGAGTAACATTGACATGGATAGGGGACTGACTGACTAACAGGAAACAGTAGGCATATATCAGTCAATTTTATGTTGGAAAGATGTAAAGTTTGGAATATCACAGCGATAAGGAGTGGTATATCACGGCGATAAGGAGTGGTATATCACGGTGATAATCAGTGGTATATCACGGCGATAAGAAGTGGTATATCACGGCGATAAGGAGTGGTATATCACAGCGATCAGGCTGGGTCTGAACATTGAAAATGCATGTAAATGATTTGGATGAATGGAGTGGAGGAATGTTTGTTAAACTTCATAGAATCACAGAAGTGCAGTACAGGGAGAACCAGCCATTTGGAAACAGAACTGGCTCGAAGGTAAGAGACAGAGGGTGGTAATGCAGGGTTGCTTTTCAGACTGGATGCCTGTGACCAGCGGTGTGCCACAGGGATCGGTGCTGGGTCCACTGCTTTTTGTCATTTATATAAATGATTTCGATGTGAACATAGGAGGGATGGTTTACAAGTTTGCAGATAACATCAAACTAGGTGGTGTAGTGGACAGCGAAGAAGGTTACTTCAGAGTACAACGGGACCTTGATCATTGGGCCAATGGGCAGGGGAGTGGCAGATGGAGTTTAATTTGGATAAATGTGAGGTGCTACATTTTGGAAAGGCAAATCAGGGCGGGACTTATACACTTAATGGTAAGGTCCTGGGGATTGTTGCTGAACAAAGAGACCTTGGAGTGCAGGTTTATAGTTCCAAGTTGAGTCACAGCTCGATAGGATAGTGAAGAAGGCATTTGGTACGCTTACCTTTATGGGTCAGTGTACTGAGTTTCGGAGTTGGGAGGTCATGTTGCAGCTGTACAGGACATTAGTTAGGCTGCTTTTGGAATATTGCATGCAATTCTGGTCTCCCTATTATAGGAAAGCTGTTGTGAAACTTGAAAGGGTTCAGAAAGGATTTACAAAGATGGTGTCAGCATTGGAAGGTTTGAGCTATCGGGAGAGGCTGATCAGGCTGGGGCTATTTTCCCTGGAGCATCAGAGGCTGAAGGGTGACCTTACAGAAGTTTATAAAATCATAAGGGGCATGGATAGGGTGAATTGACAAGGTGTTTTGCCAGGAGTGGGGGAGTCCAAAACTCGAGGACATAGGTTTAAGGTGTGAGGGGAAAGATATAAAAGGGACCTAAGGGGCAACTTTTTCACACAGAGGGTGGTGCATGTATGGAATGAGATGCCAGAGGAGGTGGTGGAGGCTGGTTACAACATTTAACAAAGGATATCCAGTCAGCGTGGACAAGTTGAGCCGTAGGGTCTGTTTCTGTGCAGTACATCTCTATGACTCTGTTATAGTACAAAAGGAGGCCATTCAGTTCATTGTTCTTGCATCGGTTCTATCCCCTACTGTCAATCTCCTGCCTTTTCCCCATATCCCTACACACCAGTTCTATCCAAATAACCATCCAATGCCCCTGTTGAACGTCTCGATGGAACCTGCCTCCACTACTTTTCCAGGCAGATGCACTCCAGACCCTACCTACTCGCAGAGTGAAGATGTGATTTTTCACATCACCCTCTGTGCTTCACTTACACATCACTTTAAATCCGTTCCCCCTCATTCTTGTTCCTTTTCTGAGCAGGAACAGTTTCTCCCGATCTACTCTGTCCTCATTCATGATTTTGAAAACTTCCATTGAATCTCCCCTCAGGCTCCTTCTCCCTGAGGAGAATGGTCCCAACTTCTTCACTCTAACCACATCACTGAAGTTTCTGGTGGAATTTGCTGATAACACAAAGCTAAGTAGGAAAGTAAGTTTTGAAGAATGTAGGAACAGCAGTGGACCCCTTCAGCCCTTCCAGCCTGTTCCACCATTCAATGAGATCTTAGTTGACCTGTGGCCTAATTCCAGACACCTGTCTTTGGCCCATATCCCTTACTATCTTCGTTTAACAAAAAAAAATGTTTCTCAGATTTAAAGTTCACAGCCGCTCCAGCATTCACTGCTGTTTGTGGAAAAGAGTTCAAAACATCTACCACCCTTTGTACATAGAAGTGCTTCCTAATATCTCTCCTCAATGGTCTGTCCCTAATTCTCAGACAATGTGTTCTAGTTCTAGAAGCTCCAACCACTGGAAATAGTTTATTTTTATCTGCCTGGTCTCTTCCTGTTAATATCTTGAAGATCTTTGTCAATGTCATCCAGCAAATGTGGTCTCATCATGGCATCATATTCATTGTGGGACACTGTGTTTTGAGATTTGCAAGTGTAGGTTGCTGGACTTTGATCAGGACATCCACTGAAATATGGAACAGTATAAAAAGTTTCCCTTTGGTATTTCTTGGTGAGTGCACTGCAAAATGTATTGATTGAAGCACTGGGAAGATGCTGATCCAGCCAGAGACACCCACACTCTGTGAATGAAGAAATAAACACAATTAAATAAAATTGCTGACTTCAAAGGCCACTCTGAATCACCCGCAGTGAATCAGGTAGCAGTGCGTCACAGCCTGCTGAAAGCTGGGCAATAGCTGTTATCATTGTTAAAAAAAAGTTCTTAAAATCATCCTGCTTTGTACTCAAGTGATAGTATGATGAAAATGGTGTGCTTTTGGACAGAATGGTGTTGCAGGGATAGGGGTCAAAGGCAGGAGATTGAAACTCAGTGATAGAACAGGAACAGGCATGATGGGCCAAATGGTCTCCTTCTGCACCATTACAATCCTGTGATTCTGTGATACAGCATAATCTTATGTATAATTTGATCATTCCTTGCCCGACATCTTAAGCGTTCCACGATTGAGTTCCATTTTACCTGCTTATTGCTCATTGAGTTTGACGCGACAAATGTATCTCTTCCTCATGTCCTCTCTCCTCAGTGGTTTGATGATAACTGCTGAGTTATTCTCCCTTGGGTTCTCCATTACTTGGAATATTTATTGTTAATATTCTGGTGGATCTGAATCGGAAACCCAGGGCTCTGAGGGTTTGGGACAAATGGTTTGTATAGTTGAATAATGTTTCATTTTTATAATTCCTCTGTGTGACAGTGATGTTTCCTCTCGCTCCTTGGTAAGAGTGATCGAACTTATAGAACAGAACAGTGGCCCTCCCTCCCTTTCCCAGAAGGGCTGAAGACAAAAGAACTGAATTCCAGAGGTGAAGGGAGACTGACAGGCCTTAATATCAAGATCACATTTGACTGAGTGTGACATCGAGCAGCCCTGGCAAAATGAGAATCAATGGGTGTCGGGGGCAAACTCTCCGGTGGTTGGAGTCATACCTGGCACATGGGAAGTTGGTTGTGGTTATCGGAGGTCAGTCATCCCAGCTCCAGGACATCTCTGCAGGAGTTCCTTTGGATATCATTTTCTAATCAACTTGTTCAGAGATGGTATCACACAACTTTGGAACTGGTGGGACCTCCTGGTCCATAGAAAGGGACACTACTACTCTGCTACAAGAGCCCTAGTTCTTCAAGGTAGTGTCCTAGGCCCAAACATCTTCAGTAGCTTCACCTTCCTTCATCATAAGGTCAGAAGTGGGGATGTTCACCGATAATTGCACAGTGTTCAGCACCATTCATGACTCGTCAGATACTGAAGCAGTCCATGTTCAAATGTAACAAGATCTGGACAACATCCAGGCTTGGGCTGACAAGTGGCAAGTAACATTCATGCCACGCAAATGCCAGGCTATGGCCATCACCAATAAGAGACAATCTAACCACCTCCCCCTGACATTCAATGGTGTTACTGTCACTGAATCCCCTATTATTAACATCTTTGGGATTACCATTGACCAGAAACTCAACTGGACTCACCACATAAACACAGTGGGTACAAGAGCAAGTCAAAGGCTAGGAATAGATTTCCCAAAGCCTTTCCAGCATCAGCAAGGCAGAAATCAGGAATGTGATGGAATACTCCCCACTTGCCTGGATGAGTGCAGCCCCAACAACACTCAAGGAGCTTGACACCATCCAGGACAAAGCAGCCGCTTGATTGGCACCACTTCCACAAGCAACCACTCCCTCCAAAGACAAAGGTAGCAGATACATGGGAACACCATCATCATCACCACCCTCCAAAACACTACCCATCCTGACTGGGAAATATATCGCCATTTCTTCACTGTCGCTGGGTCAAAATCCTGGAATTTCCTCCCTAACGGCATTGCGGGACAACCTACAGCACATGGACTGCAGCTGTTCAAGAAGGCAGCTCACCACCAACTTCTCAAGGGCAACTAGGAACTGGCAATTAATGCCGGAAACTCACACATCCCAGGAGAAAAAGTAACTCACAGTGGTTAAGTGACACGTTGGTTCACATTGCTGCCTCACAGCTCCAGGGACACGGGTTTGATTCCACCCTCAGGCGAATGTGTGGAGTTCACACATTCCCCCCATGCCCGCGTGCGCTTCCTCCGGGTGCTGCAGTTTCCTCCCACAGTCGAAAGATGTGCAGGTTAGGGTGGATTGGCCGTCGGAAATGTGGGGTTATGGGGAAGAGGTGGTCTGGGTGGGATGCTCTTCGGAGGGTCAGTGCAGACTCAGTATTGACGGTCATGGCGGTGGCATTAATGGCAGCGAATGAGCCCAGTGTGGATGGGTATACGGCTAGGAAGGGTTCAGAGGAATATGTGAAGTACGACCAGCATGGACCCGTGGCACTGGAGGCAAGTTTGAGTTCCTAGTAGCTTCTGTGTCCAGTGCCAATTTGTGGATGTGGCGGTGGAGGTGGGTTTGGGCCCAGGATGAGAACCAGCGGCATCAGCGAGGTGGGCCCAAAGTGGCCTCATGGCAGTGTTGAGTTTGTTCCGGCGTTATGTCTGTCTGCATTAGCAAGGTCCAGCGAGGACTCACAGTGCTGAGGGTGTTGGTGGAGGCGGGATGGTGCCAAAGAGGGGCAACTTTCTTCCCAGTCGGTGGTGAAGGGGATTCATACCTGGCCATCAGACCCATGGCCTATGACGCAGCACCAAACAAGAAGGAATGTAAAATTGGACGCTTTATCCTTATCTCTTTTTTTTTGCCCTTATATTCTACGTTTTGGTTTATTTTTCTGTGTTTTGACATGGCGCCAGAGAGTGGTGACACTATACAACACTTTTCACAGTATTTTGTCACAAAATACTCATGACAGTAAATAAATCAAATCAAATCATAGATTCATAGAGATGTACAGCACAGAAACAGACCCTTCGGTCCAACTCGTCCATGCTGACCACATATCCTAAATTAAACTTGTCCCATTTGCCAGCATTTGGCCCATATCTCTCTAACTCCCTCCGTGACTCCCTTGTCCGCTCCACACTCCCCTCCAGCCCCACCACACCCGGCACTTTTCCCTGCAACCGCAGGAAGTGCTACACCTGCCCCCACACCTCCTCCCTCACCCCAATCCCAGGCCCCAAGAAGACTTTCCACATCAGGCAGATGTTCACCTGCACATCTGCCAATGTGGTATACTGCATCCGCTGTACCCATTGTGGCCTCCTCTACATGGGGGAACCAAGTGGAGGCTTGGGGACCGCTTTGCAGAACACCTACGCTCGGTTCGAACTAAACAACTGCACCTCCCAGTCGCGAACCATTTCAACTCCCCCTCCCATTCCTCAGATGACATGTCCATCCTTGGCCTCCTACAATGCCACAGTGATGCCACCCGAAGGCTGCAGGAACAGCAAATCATATTCAGCCTGGGAACCCTGCAGCCCAATGGCATCAATGTGGATTTCACAAGCTTCAAAATCTCCCCTCCCCCAACCGCATCCCAAATCCAACCCAGCTCATCTCCACCTCCCTAACCTGTATTTCCTCTCACCCCAAGCCACACCCCCATCTCCTATCTACTAACATCATCCCGCCCCCTTGACCTGTCTGTCCTCCCTGGACTGACCTATCTCCTCCCTACCCCCACACCTACACTCACCTTTACTGGCTCCATCCCCACCTCTTCGACTTGTCTACCTCCTCTCCACCTATCCTGTCCTCTATCCATCCTCTATCCGCCTCCCCCCCCTCCCTATTTATTTCAGAACCCTCTTCCCCTCCCACATCTCTGATGAAGGGTCGAGGCCCGAAACGTCAAGCTTTCCTGCTCCTATGATGCTGCTTGGCCTGCTGTGTTCATCCAGCTCCACACCTTGTTATCCCTCTAACCCCTTCCTACTCATATTCCCATCCAGATGCCTTTTAAATGTTGTAATTGTACCAGCCTCCACCACTTCCTCTGGCAGCTCATTCCATACACACACCACCCTCTGTGTGAAAAAGTTATCCGTTATATCCCTTTTAAACCTTTCCCCTCTCACCTTAAACCTGTGCCGTCTAGTTGTGGAATTCCCTACCACAGGGAAAAGACCTTGTCTATTTACCCTATCCGCACCCCTCATTATTTTATAAACCTCAATAAGGTCACCCCTTAGCCTCCAACACTTTAGGGAAAATAGCCCCAGTGTATTCAACCTCTCTCTATAGCTCAAACCCTCCAACCCTGGCAACATCCTTGTAAACCTTTTCTGAATCCTTTCAAATTTCACAACCTCCTTCCTATAGCAGGGAGACCGGAATTGCATGCTGTATTCCAACAGTGGCCTAACCAACGTCCTGTACAGCCACAACATGACCTCCCAACTCCTATACTCAATGCACTGACCAATAAAGGCAAGCGTACCAAACGCCTTCTTCACTATCCTATCTACTTAAAATTAGAGCCAATCAGGTCTAAGTGGGAATGTTCTCCTAATTTAACCTATTTCATTTCTAGCTCCCCCTCAGGCTATTGTGGAGCTCTGGTAATGTTCCTGTGTCTGGACTCGGAGGCCTAGGATCAAGTTCCATAAGCTCCAGAGGAGTATAATAAGATCTTTGAATGGATTGGTTTGGAAATATCTGCAGGCAGTTGCTGTTTGTCTTCAGCCACTAGATGATAGTATGTCATCACTTATTTGACATGGTCTGAGTCTGTTTAAATCGATTCCCCACTCCCACCTCATCCTTGTCAAGTGTAAACCAGGCTGTCAACAGAAGGGGGCAGCATTCCCATGACAAACTCCAACTCAGTCTACACTGAGTTTTTGGGCACTTCCTCTGTTGGTCAATAAAAGTCTTCACACGTCCTTTAACAGCGAACCAGGTGCCTGTTTCAATTTCATTATCTTGTATTCTGGCCATGTTTTAAAATGTTTGACAGGACACAAGCCTTGCTGGCTAGCCCAATATTTATTGATCATCCTGAGCTGCCACTGAACTAAGTGCCTTGCCTGACTATTTCAGAAGGTTGTTGCAAGTTAACCATGTTGCTGTGGGTCTGGAGTCACATGTAGGCCAGACCAAGTAAGGATGGGAGTTTCCTTCCCTGAAGGACATTAGTGAACCAGACAGTTCCTTCTCCCCCATCACAATTGACAACAGTTTCATGGTAATCACGACTGAGTCTAGCTCTACATTCCACATTTATTTTAATCACATTTAAACCCTACCAAATGTATTGATGGGATTCGAACACGTGCCCCAGAGCATTCACCTGTGTCTCTGGATAACTCAGTGCCAGGTAGCAGGCTGTCTGAGACAGGCCAGCAATTACTCCATCAGAATTGAGAGCCCGTTTTAACTGCCTCAGTCATCCCCACAACGCAGTAGAGCGTTACAGCACAGAAGACCATACACATATTGTGTTCCCAACACTTCTCGAATGAGCATCTTTACTTAGTGCCAGACTCCTGCTTTCTCCCCACTCCCTAACACTTAACTCCTACCTGTCTAGTCTCCTCCTGGTGTAAGGAGGAGTTCGGATGGTGTTCGAATTTGGGGCTGAATTACAAAGGGGATGAAGTGACAGTTCAATTCAGACACCAGCTACAGCAGCTGCACCAGGCTGTAACCGCTGTCCCTCTGTCGGTTTTGGAGACGGCTTATTGCAGAATGTTACTGGGTTGGGTTATTAGGACGATTGCTTAAACCCAGCTTAATTCCTCCTGATGACAAAGACATGGGGTTGTCCATCTCATTCATTAAAATATCTGTGTGATCGCAGAAGGGTGAAGAAGAAGCAGAGTCCTGGGTGGGGAAGTTCTGGCAATGTCACAAGATCAACGATCCTGAGAGCCAGGCTAATGGTCTTGGGGACATGGGTTCAAATTCTGGCAGGACAGCTGCTGTGATTTAAACTCGATTCAATCTAAATCTGTAGTTTAAAAGCTGACCTCAGAATGGGTGACCACGAAACTACTGTGAAACCCCACTGGATTTATTAATGTTCCTCCAGGGAAGAAAGTCTGCCACCTTGACCTGGTCTGGTCTAAACGTGACCCCAGACCCATAGCAATACCCTGCTGTCTGAAATTGTCGGGTGAGTCATTCACTTCAAGGGCAGTCAGGGATGGGCAGCAAACGCTAGCCTTTCCAGACATGTCCAGATGCCAATAAAGAGAGAAGAGGTCATCTTCAATTCATGCCATTTGGCTGTGAAATCCCAGAAAAACTTTTCACATCGTTGCTTGTGGTAATCTCTTGTGGAAAGGTTGTGTGTGCATGGGGCAAGCACACAAGTTTTCAAGATGTAGGTAGGTATCTGTTGTGGAAAAGTATTGTAGGATAGGGAGCAAAGATGGGAATGCAGAGTTAAGATGCAGATTAACCATGATCTTACTGAATAGGGGGGCAGTGACCTGGTGGTATTATCACTGGGCTGTTAATCCAGAGACCCAGATAGCATTCTGGCTCGAATCCTGCCAGGGCAGATGGTGGAATTTGAACTCAATAAAATATCTGGAATTAAGAATCTAATGATGACCACGAATCCATTGTCGATTGTCAGGAAAAACCCATTTGGTTCACTAATGTCCAATATAGAAGGAAAGTGCCATCCTTACCTGGTCTGGCCTACACGTGACCCCAGACCTACAGCAATGTGGTTGACTCTTAACTGCCCTCTGGGCAATTAGGGATAGGCAATAAATGCTGCCTGGTCAGCAACGCCCTCGTCCCGTGAATGAGTAAAGGAAAACAAAAGGTTCAACAGACCAGAAGACCACCTCACATTCCTCTCTGTGCTCTATAAACTACTCCATCAGATGGTGAAAGGGAGCAGGATCTGAAATAGAAACTGATTTTCTCAAAGGCTGGAAAATCATTAGAGTGTGTGAGAACCTGTCAAAACTTGTACAGAGTCAGCTAGTGGCTGAAGATGGAATTATGTTCAAGCACCACATAAAAAAAAAGAACGGGATTAGGTTATATGACTGGAATATAAACAAAGTGGCTACAAAAGCAGGTCAGAGGCTAGGAATACTGTGGCGAGTAACTCACCTCCTGACTCCCCAAAGCCTGTCCACCATCTACAAGGCACGAGTCCGGAGTGTGATGGAATACTCCCCACTTGCCTGGATGGGTGCAGCCCCAACAACACTCAGACAGCCAGTGCAGACTTGATGGACTGAATGGCCTCCTTCTACATTAAAACTCTGTGAAGTACCTGGTGGCCATGAAACACTAAATAAATACAAGCCTCTTCTTCTTTTCCTATTCCTGATTAGATGCACTGAAGTATTGCACTGGGGCTATTTAGAGTTTATCTTCAATGCTAGACTGACCTCTGCAATTGAGTAGGACAAAGCAGTATCATAGAAACATAGAAGACAGGAACAGGAGGAGGCCATTCAGCCCTTCGAGCCTGGTCCACCATTCATCACAATCTGGCTGATCGTCCAAATCAATAGCCTAATCCTGCTCTCGCCCCATAAACTTTGATCCCATTCGCCCCCAAGTGCTGTATCTAGTCACCTCTTGAGTACATTCAATGTTTTTGGCATCAACCACTTCCTGTGGTGATGAATTCCACAGGGTCACCACTCTTTGGGTGAAGAAATGTCTCCTCAGCTCTGTCCTAAATCGTCTACCCCGAATCCTCATACTGTGACCCCTGGTTCTGGACTCACCCACCATCAGGAACATCCTCCCTGCATCTACTCTGTCCAATCCTGTTAGCATTTTGTAAGCCTCTATGAGATTGATGGGGACTAATATGGAAAAGCAAAGCAACTGAAAGAGAAAGGAAAGACTGGCTGTCGGACGGCTCCAGTTACCAACTCAAGATATTCAAAAGTATTTGGTGCGAAATAAAACAAAGCGACAAAAGTATTGGCTGACACCTCCTCCTACCGCCCCCTTGATCATGACCCCACCTCCGACCACCAAACCATCATCTCCCAGACCATCCACAATCTCGTCACTTCAGGTGACCTCCCACCCACCGCCTCCAACCTCATCGTTCCCCAACCCCGCACTGCCCACTTCTATCTCCTTCCCAAGATCCACAAACCTGAATGCCCTGGTCGACCCATTGTTTCCGCCTGCTCCTGCCCCACCAAACTCATCTCCACCTACCTAGACTCCATTTTCACCCCCTTGGTCCAGGAACTCCCCACCTGCATCCGTGACACCACCCACGCCCTGCACCTCCTCCAGAACTTCCAATTCCAGGGTCCCCAACACCTCATTTTTACCATGGACGTCTAGTTCCTATAGGCCTGCATTCCCCGTGCAGATGGCCTAAAGGCCCTCCGCTGCTTCCTGTCCCGCAAACCCAACCAGTCTCCCTCCACTGACACCCTCATCCGCTTAGCCGAACTCGTCTTCACCCTCAACAACTTCTCTTTCAGTTCCTCCCACTTCCTACAGACAAAGGGGATGGCTATGGGTACCTGCATGGGCCCAAGCTATGCCTGCCTCTTTGTAGGTTACGTGGAACAATCCCTCTTCCGTACCTACACTGGCCCTAAACCCCACCTCTTCCTCCGTTACATTGATGACTGTATTGGCGCCGCCTCGTGCTCCCACGAGGAGCTCGAACAGTTCATCCACTTCACCAACACCTTCCACCCCAACCTTAAGTTCACCTGGACCATCTCCAACACTTCTCTCTCCTTCCTGGACCTCTCTGTCTCCATCTCCGGCAACCACCTAGAAACCGATATCCATTTCAAGCCCACTGACTCCCACAGCTAACCAGAATACACCTCCTCCCACCCACCTTCCTGCAAAAATGCCATCCCCTATTCCTAATTCCTTCACCTCCGCCACATCTGCTCCCAGGATGAGGCATTCCACTCCCGTACATCTCAGATGTCCTCGTTTTTCAAGGACCGCAAATTCCCTCCTTCAGTGGTCGAAAATGCCCTTGACCATGTCTCCCACATTTCCTGCAACTCATCCCTCACACCCCCTCCCTGCAATAACAACCAAAAAAGAATCCCCCTCGTCCTCACATACCACCCCACCAACCTCCGGATCCAACGCATCATCCTCCAACACTTCCACCATCTGCAATCTGACCCCACCACCAAAGACATTTTTCCCTCCCCACCCTTATCTGCTTTCCAGAGGGACCACTCTCTCTGTGACTCCCTTGTCCGCTCTACATTCCCCTCCAGCCCCACCTCACCCGGCACTTTTCACTGCAACCGCAGGAAGTGCTACACCTGCCCCCACACCTCTTCCCTCACCCCCATCCCAGGCCCCAAGAAAACTTTCCGCATCAAGCAGATGTTCACCTGCACATCTGCCAATGTGGTATACTGCATCCGCTGTACCCGTTGTGGCCTCCTCTACATCGGGGAAACCAAGCGGAGGCTTGGGGACCGCTTTGCAGAACACCTACGCTCGGTTCGCACTAAACAACTGCACCTCCCAGTCGCGAACCATTTCAACTCCCCCTCCCATTCCTCAGACGACATGTCCATCCTTGGCCTCCTGCAATGCCACAAGGATGCCACCCGAAGGTTGCAGGAACTGCAACTCACATTCCGCTTGGGAACCCTGCAGTCCAATGGTATCAATGTGGACGTCACAAGCTTCAAAATCTCCCCTCCCTCTACCGCATCCCAAAAACAGCCCAGCCTCCTCCCTAACCTGTCCTTCCTCCCACCTATCCCCTCCATCCACCTCAAGCCCCACCCCCATCTCCTACCTACTAACCTCATCCCGCCCCCTTGACCTGTCCGTCCTCCCTGGACTGACCTATCTCCTCCCTACCTCCCCACCTACACTCACCTTTACTGGCTCCATCCCCGCCTCTTTGACCTATCTGTCTCCTCTCCACCTATCTTCTCCTCTATCCATCTTCTATCCACCTCCCCCTCTCTCCCTATTTATTTCAGATCCGTCTTCCCCTCCCCCATTTCTGAAGAAGGGTCTAGGCCTGAAACATCAGCCTTCCTGCTCCTCTGATGCTGCTGGGCCTGCTGTGTTCATCCAGTTGTACACCTTTGTATCTCGGCCATTAGAATGTGCTGAAGCAACAATTGCTAAGTAGGTGTGAAACAAATACAGAAATTGCTGAAGAGACTCAGAAGGTTTTGCAGCAACTGGGGGGTGAAGACAGAGTTAACGTTTCCAGTCCAGTGACTTTTCTCACGAGTTCTTTCTTCTCACAGATGCTGAGACCTGCTGAGTTTCGCCAGCAATTTCTGTTTTTGTTTCAGATCTTCTGACGTAGCTTACGCTGAATTCTGGCGAGGTTTCTGTTGGAGTTTAGCTGTTGCTCTGATTGAGCTCGATCTGGCTCAGGACCCTCAGAATTTTATCAGGAAGCTCCGCTCCACTGTTCCCATCGGTCTCGCTCCACTCCCGCTACTGCTCCGACCGGGTCCTTCCTCAGGACTACCTTCAGCTTCTAAAAGCTGTGTGACACTCTCTCTTGAGCCTCATTACTTCTCCTGGTTTTGTCATCATTTGGTTGGAGAAGCAACCATTGTGCTGCAGTTTGACTCAAAGTTTTGATGGAATTTGCATATCCCCAAAAATCTCATGATTTCCCATTTGGTTTTATGGTTGGGAATGGGGAGTTCTATCAAAGCCTTTTGTCTCTTTCTTTGAGCAATGCCTCCATCTATCTAAATACCCGTTCCTTCCCCCAACTTCAGTTTCACCATAAATAGCACTTTTTCCCAGCTACTATAGACCAGTGAGCCTGACATCAGTGGTAGGTAGCTTGTTGACAGAGAATCCTGAGGGATAATATTTACATGCATTTGGAAAGGCAAGGACTGATTACGGAAAGTCAACATGGCTGTGTGCATGGGAAATTGTGTCTCACTAACATAATTGAGATTTTTTGAAGAAGTAACAAAGAGGATTGATGAGGGCAGAGCGGTGCACATGACCTATCTGGACTTCAGTAAGGCATTTGACAAGGTTCCATATGGTAAACTGGTTAGCAAGGTTAGATCGCATGGAATACAGGGAGAACTAGACATTTGGATACAGAGCTGGCTTGAAGGTAGGAGATGGAGGGTGGTGGTAGAGGGTTGCTTTTCAGGCTGGAGACCCGTGACCAGTGGTATGCCACAAGGATTGGTGCTGGGTGCACTGCTTTTTGTCATTTATATAAATGATTTAGATGAGAACACAGGAGGTATGGTTTATAAGTTTGCAGATGACACCAAAATTGGAGGTATAGTGGACAGTGATGAAGGTTGCCTCAGAGTACAATGAGATCATGATCAGATGGGCCAATGGGCCAAGGAGTGGCAGATGGAGTTTAATTTACATGAATGTGAGGTGCTACATTTTGGAAAGGCAAATTGGAACAGGGCTTATCCACTTAAAGGTAAGGTCCAGGAGAGTGTTGCTGAACAAAGAGACCTTGGAGTGCAAGTTCACAATTCCTTGAAAGTAGAGACACAGGTAGATAGGATAGTAAAGAAAACATTTGATATGCTTGTCTTTATTGGTCAGTGCATTGAGTATAGTAGTTGGGAGGTCATGTTGTGGCTGTACAGGACACTGGTTAGGCCACTATTGGAATACTGTGTGCAATTCTGGTCTCCCTGCTATGGGAAGGAAGTAGTGAAACTTGAAAGGGTTCAGAAAAGATTTACAAGGATGTTGCCAGGGTTGGAGGGTTTGAGCTATAGGGAGAGGCTGAATAGGCTGGGACTATTTTCCCTGGAGCATCAGAGGCTGAGGGGTGACCTTATAGAGATTTATAAAATCATGAGGGGCACGGATAGGGTAAATAGACAAGGTATTTGCCTTGGCATGGGGGTGCCCAAAACTAGGGGGCATCGGTTTAAAGTGAGAGGGGAAAAATTTAAAAAGGACAACCTTTTCACAAAGAGGGTATTGCATGTATGGAGTGAGCTGCCAGAGGAAGTGCTGGAGGCTGGTACAATTACAACATTTAAAAGGCATCAGGATGGGTGCGTGAATAGGAAGGGTTTAGAGGGATTTGGGCAAAATGCTGGCAAATGGGACTAGGTTAGTTTAGAATATCTAGTCAGCATGGATGAGTTGGACCGAAGGGTCTGTTTCCGTGCTGTACAGCTCTATGCCTTTGACTATATACTGATGGTTCTGATGAAGAGTCACCAGACCCAAAACATTAACTCTGTTTACTCTCCGGGCAAATATCGCGAGACCTGCTGAGATTCTCCAGCAATCTTTGTTTTTGCTTTAGTCTCATTTTCCTCGGCAACACATGCTTTTCCACAACAATCTATCAGAAGTACGTTAACCATGTCCTTAACTCGCACTTGCTAAGATTCACCACTCCATTAGCTTGCTGTGGCCATTTAGATAGAGCCTCCAACTATTATGCATGTTCTTCCCAGGTGAAGCTGCTTATTAATATGCCGTCCAAGTAAACAACAAAATTAAGTGCATTAGTTAGCTGACTCATGGATCTTTGGAAAGTAGCTGGAGCATTTCTAATCCTGAATAGCAAAACTCAGCATTGATAAAGCCCATTTGCTGTATTAAATGCCGATATTTCCTTTACTCTCGATATCAATTCCCCTCAATAAATCAGTCACAGCAAGGAATGATACACTGCTAATACTATCAATGCTACCTTTCAAACGAGAGGTCCGATGATCTTTTTCTTGCTAAACACTGGATCCCCTTCAATTCTGGTTAGCATTGCTGCCTCACAGCACCAGGCAACTGGGTTCGAATCCACCCTTGGGTGACTGTCTGTGTGGAGCTTGTACATTCTTCCTGTGTCTGCGTGTTTCCTCGGGGTGCTCCAGTTTCCTCCCGCAGTCCAAAGATGTGCAGGTTAGGTGGATTGGCCATGCTAAATTATCCCGTAGTGCTCGGGGTGTATAGATTAGGTGGGTTGTAGGGATGGGTCTGTGTGGGGCACCCTGCGGGTCACTGTGAACTTGTTGGGCCGAAGGGCCTGTTTCCACACTGTAGGGATTCTATGATCTATGACCTTTCTCAGTTGTGGTGACTAAACTAACTCCTCCCAGAATCCTCCTTGGTCGCTTCTCACACCCTCTGTCCTACATTGGGTGTTTTTCTAATTCACTAATAGGAGCTGGGCATCGCTCACTGGGCTAAAATTTATTGGCCGTCTCAGTCGCCTTTGAGAAAGAGGTGGTGAGCTGCCTTCTTGAACCGCTGCAGTCCAGAGGAACGTGGGAATTAGGAGCGGGAGTTGGCAACTCAGCCCTTTGAACCTACTCTGCCACTTAACGTGACATGGCTGATCTTATCCTGGTCTCAAATCCTCTTTCCTGCTTGCTCCCCTTAGCTCTTTATCCCACATTTCATCTGAAACATATCTATATCTTTCTTGAATCTGTTGATTGATTCTGCCTCCCCTGCACTCTGGGGCAGTGAGCTCCACAGATTCACAGCCCTCTGAGAGTAGTATCTCCTCATCTCAGTTTTAAACCTACCTTCTCTCACTCTATATCTATGACATCTTGTTCGAAACTGTCCCTCAAGTGGGGGGGATCATCTGTTCAACATTCATCTTATCAATCCCCTTTAGCATTTTATATATCTCAATCAGATTACCCCTTATTCTTCTGAACTCATCCGTGTGCTGTATGTTGACCCACAGTGCCCTTAGGGAGGGAATTCCAGGATTTTGACCCAGCAACACTGAAGGAACAGCAAATATTTCTAAGTCAGAATTGTGAGTGGCTTGGAGTGCAACTTGCAGATGGTAGTATTCCAATGTACCTGCTGCCTTTGTCTTTCTAGATGGAAGTGGTCGTGGGTTTGGAAGATGCTGTCTGAGGATCTTTGGTGAATTTCTGCAGTGCATCTTGTAGGTAGTACACACTGCTGCTACTGAGCGTCGGTGGTGGAAGGAGTGGATGCTTGTGGATGTCATACCAATCAAGCGGGCTGCTTTGTCCTGGATGGTGTTAAGCTTCTTGAGTGTTGTTGGGGCTGCGCTCATCCAGGCAAGTGGGGAGTGTTCCATCACACTCCTGCCTTGTGCCTTGTAGATGGTGGACAGGCTTTGGGGAGTCAGGAGGTGAGTTACTTGCCTCAGTATTTATAGCCTCTGACCTGCTTTTGTAGCCACTGTGTTTATGTGACGAACCCAGTAGAGCTTCTGGTCAATGGTAACCCCAAGTTTGTTGGCAGTGGGGAATTTAGAAATGGTCACACCATTGAGTGTGAAGGGGCTGTGGTTAGATTATTTCTTATTAGAGATGATCACTGCTTGGTATTTATCAGCCCGAGCCTAGATATTGTCCTCATCTTGTGCTTTTGAACATAGACTGCTTCAGTATAGAATATAGGACATAGAACAGTGCAGCCGGGTACAGGCCGTTCAGCCCACGATATTATGCCGAACTTTTACCCTAATCCTAAGGTCTATCTAACCTCCACCCCTCCCTTATACTATCATCCATATACCTATCTAATTGCCACTTAAATGCCCCTAATGAGGCCGACTCCACTACCCTCTCCGGCAATGCATTCCACGCCCTGACCACTTTCTGAGTAAAGAACCTACCTCTGACATCTCCCCTATATCTACCACCGCTCACTTTAAAACTATGTCCCCTCATAATAGCTACCTCCACCCAGGAAAACGTCTCTGGCTGTCCACTCTATCTATACCTCTGATCATTTTGTACACCTCTATCAAGTCACCTCTCATCCTTCATCGTTCTAAAGAGAAAAGCCCTAGCTCTCTCAACCTTTCCTCGTAAGACCTTCCCTCCATTCCAGGCAACATCCTGGTAAATCTCCTCTGCACCTTTTCCAACGCTTCCACATCTTTCCTGTAATGAGGCGACCAGAACTGGACATAATACTCCAGATGTGGCCGAACCCGGGTTTCTGAGGAATATCACAAATGGTGCTGAACATTGTGCATTGATCAGTGAACATTCCCATGTATGACAATACGATGGCTTTCAGACATGTATTTTGTCCTGGTTTCGTTTATGAAGAAAGTCTTAGACAGAGGTGAAAAGCGGTCTTCGTAAAGCCATTAAGGTAAACAGTTTGTGAGGCCTTGGTTATTTTTTAAAGTTGGAACAATAGAAGCAGCCTGAATGGGTGGGATCAAGCTCCCACAGAACTAGGATTTTTAGTTTTAGCTTTCTGCCGTTGCTGGGGTTTTGAAGCTGGATGTGGAAGCTCTTATTCCTCTTTATGTTACAGCTAAAGACTGAGATTCTCTTCCTGTTGCTAGATTTGTATATGAGACAATCTATTTTACTGAATTTGCCTTTGCCAAGGGTGTGTTAATGGGATGTTATTATATTGGAACAGTTAATTGGTGGTAGGTAATACATATATTGTTTTATTAAGCATTTTGATAGAGTTACAGTTTAGCCAATTCTTTTCTTTTTAATTTGTCTGTATTTTAATTATAGTGTAAAAATAAAGTGTATTTCGCTTAAAGTTGAATAGTTTTACCAATCAAATTGCATCTCACCAGAGTTCCATTTTTAACATGATTACAGTCCAGCCTCAGCTTCAAGCTGTGGTCTGATTTCACTCATAGAGTCATAGAGATATACAGGATGGAAACAGACCCTTTGGTCCAACTCGTTCATGCTGACCAGATATCATAAATAAATCTAGTCCCATTTGCCAGCATTTGGCCCATGTCCCTCTGTACTCTTCCTATTCATATACCCATCCAGATGCCTTTTAAATGTTATTATTATACCAGCCTCCACGTCTTCCTTTGGCAGCTCATTCCATACCCTCTGCGTGAAAAAGTTAACCCACAGGTCCCTTTTAAATCTTTCTGCTCGCACCTAAACCTGTGCCCTCTAGTTTTGGATTCCCCCACCTCAGGCTGAGCCCAAGTTAAGGAAGATTTACCAAACACTTCTTTCAGACAAGAAAGATTTGGCTACCCAAATATCTGCTTTCAGGGTCACTTTGATCTCTCACTAAAGACTTTGTTTTAGCTATTGCTCAGGTCACCATACACCCAGGAAAACTACTGGGGACTTGTTCCTGGAAGTGTTCTGTCTCTTTAAATACGCATGGACTTTCTGGAATTATGGGTGAAGTTACAGCGTTCACTGCTGCCAATTCATTTCCCAGGAGAACAACAAACCTGTTGGCAGGTAATTTCTGGAGAACTCCATGGCCACTGTCTTGAACATTAAGTCATATTCCAACTGCACTCTGTACAAAGGAGCAGGTATAAACTCTGCATTAATCCCAGATATTTTAACTTTGGCTGTCAATTTATTCATTCGTGGGATGAGGGCATCGCTGACTGGGTCAGCTTTTATTGCACATCTCCCAGAGGGCATTTAAGAGTTAAGCGCATTGCTGTGGGTCTGGAGTCACGTGTAGGCCAGACCAGGTAAGGATGGCAGTTTTCTTCCCTAAAGGACATTGGTGAACCAGATGGGTTTTTCCAACAATCGACAATGAATTCATGGTCATCATTAGATTCTTAATTCCAGATTTTTATTGCATTTAATTTTGGATTCAAACCCCAGTCCCCAGAACATTACCTGGGTCTCTGGATTAACAGTCCAGTGATAATACCACTAGGCCATTGCCTCATGTCACATCATTTCCCAGTAAAAGAGTTTAAGCCACTCATGTGTTCTGTTGCAGAGTCAGGGTTTAGGAATAAGGAGTTGCCTTTCCGATTGACAAAAATCCTTTACATCTCTCACTTACCTTATTCAACGTTGTTGACCTCACTGTGGTGGTCATAGACATGGTTATAACTCCCATTTGATCCGAGTGTGATTTCATGCTGGGCTCTTTTGTTTTATCAGAATCACGCTCCCAAATTCCAACAAGTTCCATGAGTTTCCCACACAACTTCCAGAAGCTCCGAGTGAAGGTGTCTTGGTTACAGCTGTTACCATGGAAACACCTAGGCCTTTGATTTGTATTTCCTCTCTCGGAATCTTCCTTTCATTCTGAGAAGACATTCCTGAGGCGTTTCCGACTCTCCCTTCCCTACAACCTGTGAATGTGATGCATCACTTCAATGAGCTCTACCTGTTAACGTCATTTTGCATGAGCATGGTCTGGCTTACCTGTGGCCACTTTATCTGTTTTCAGACAAAATGAAAATTTTCCTCAGATTTTGGTGGTGAAGGTACTTATTTAAGCATTTGCTTCCCGATCTTTGGGTTATGGATAGGTTTTTCCTCATGAAAACTTTCCTCTGCATCTGAGACATCCATTTTTTTTTCTGCTTTGGCCATCTTTCCCTTTCCCTGTGCTTTTCTGTTTATTTGTCAGGGAATATAAGTGTCACTGGTGGGCCAGCATTTATTGCCCACCCCTAGTTGCCCCTTTTGAAGGTGGGGGTGAGCTGCCTTCTTGAACTGCTGCTGACCCTGTGCTGTAGGTAGAGCCACAATGCCCTTGCAGAGGGAATTCCAGGATTTTGATCCAATGACACTGAAGGAACAGTGATATATTTCCAAGTCAGGTTGGTGATTGGTTTGGAGGGGAGCTTGCAGCTGGTGATGTTCCCATTTATCTCTTGTCCTTGTTTTCTCTTGTGAGCAAGTCTAGGGCCAGAGGGCATAATCTCAGAGTAAGGGGTTGTATATTTAAAGCAGAGATAAGGAGGAATTTCGTCCTTCAGAAGGGAGTGAATCTGTGGAACTCTTTACTGCAGAAGACTGTCAAGGCTGGGTCACATAATGAAGGCTGGGACAGACAGATTATTAATGAGGAAAGGAATCAAGAGTTATGGGGGAAAGGCAGGAAAGTGGACTTGAGGATTATCAGATCAGCCATGATCTCATTAAATGGCAAAGCAGACTAGATGGGCTGAATGGCCTATTTCTGCTCCTACAAGTCTGATTTGACTTGATTTGATGTATTATTGTCACCTGCACCAAGATACAGTGAAAAGTATTGTTTTGCGTGCTATCCAGGCAAATCGTACCTAACATAAGTACATCAGGGTAACAGGATCAGAATGCAGAGTATAGTATTACAACTACAGAGAAGGTGCAGAGAAAGATCGACTCTAATGTCTGAGAAGTCTGTTCATAATTATGATAACAGCAGGGAAAAAGCTGTTCTTGAATCATTTGGTACATGATTTCCCCACGTCCCGTAGGACATCCATTGTATCTAACTTTATGTCGTCAGAAAAATACCCTGATCTATCCTCCATTGGTCTGAAATAGATAACATCGCGTTAGCTTATAATAAAATCCATCTGCCACAGCTTTGCTCATTCACCTAGTCTATTAATATCCTGTTGGAATTTCATGCTGTCACCAACACTGTTACAATGCTGCCCAATTTGTATCATTAGGCAAATTTCTCATTCACTGACTTTACTCCCCTCCCCGTCTATTGCCTCCCTCATTCACATGAGCTACCAGACAGAACTAGCGACACCAACTGTGGAAATGTTTTATGTAAGATTTACAACCAAAAGGAATAGTAAGAGGAAGAAACTAAGATCCTATTTACACCCAGAGAGGCAATTATTATTCAGAATGGGGTGAAGAATGTTTAAACTATATTAATATTATTTGGAAAATTTTGTTCGAAAGTAGAGGTACACAGAGGGTTTCGTTTTTATGGGCTGTGAAGGTCTTTTTTAATGGAAAGGTCAGAAAAGCACTTGGAACAATGAGCTAAAGAAATGAGCTTAAAAAAATGAGCTTTTCACTTTAGCCAAACAACTCAGCAAGTGAAGTGGTGAGATAATGTTGGTTATTACGACTACAGAAGGAAAGGTTAGGATCAATGAGGTGTTAGCAGCTCAGAAGAAGACATCCACATCAGTAAATGTACCATTTGCAGTTTAAACTCGTCAAAGCCCTGAGATTATTTCTTACGTTTCAGAGAGTGTAATCAGTAATTTAAGCTGAATAGCTCTGCTTCTCAGGGACAGACGGTAACAGAGAGAACAAAGTTTGATAAATGCCCAGAAATTCATCAAAAGGAATGTTTTGCAAATGCATCCGTTCAATAAGAAAGTTTAAGGTGAAAATAGAAGTGATATTTCACTGGAATTGAGCGTCTGTAAAGAACATTGTTGGGAAAAAAACATGTTGCATCTTTCTTTTTGCTACTTATAATTAGATCTTTCCAATTTGTATGACATACTTAGCTTGCTTTATTTTGTTTTGCATGGCAAACTTCCATTCTTCTGTTAAAAGAACCTTGAGCAGTCTCTTGCAAATATTTAGTGAGTAACCAGTGACCACAGTAGCAAATGTAAATAAAAATAAAATTTAGGGCTATCAAACCAGGTTTCACTCTGGGATCTGACTTGACCCAGTTTCACCGTCCACTAGGATCATGGCAATAGGCACATTCTGAAATGGTTGAGAGCTGTTACGACCTTCTTATTGGTTTAAGATTTAACCAGTAGTTAACCAGTTAAAGGGAGCGCTCTAGTAGCTGAAACTCTGCACCAATCATATTGTGAAGTGCAACTCCCTTTCGCTTCTGCATCCTATGAGTATTTGAGTTTCCTAGATACATTTAAGGGCAAGGCAGTTAAACACACCAGCAAGAAAACAATAGGAGGACAAAAGGATAGGAGTGAGATGGATAGAGGATTGAGTACAGGGAAATGGTGGAAAAGCTCAGCAGGTCTGGCAGCATCTGTGAAGAAAAAAACTGGAGTTAACGTTTCGGGTCTGGTGACTGGACTGAGAAGGGTCACTGGACCCAAAACATCAACTCTGGGTTTTTTTCGTCACAGATGCTGCCAGACCTGCTGAGCTTTTCCAGCAATTTCTGTTTTTGTTCCTGATTTACAGCATCTGCAGTTCTTTCGGTTTTTGTGCAGGAAAATGGTGTTGAGGTAGAGGATCAAACAGGATCTCGTTGAATGATAGAGAAAGCTCAATGGGCCAAATGGCCTACTCCTATTCCTGTTTCCTATGTTCCATATCCCCTCCATCACCAAGATTCTGAAGTTCTTGGGACAGTTACAGTTATATATTCAGTCAGAAACATTGAGAAGTAGAACTAAATAAACTGTTAAACCTAAATCCTTTGTTATTTCTTTCTAGCAGACTCCCTCCATGAGTGTATGATAGCCTCAAGTAGACAAAATGGACAAGAGAATTTTCAGTAACTACAGGGATGATCTATTTACATTTGCCTAAAATTGTTTTTAACTTTGCACATTCCCTGTTTCACCTGTTGCTAAAACACTTATGGTGCCTCTGTTATCGTCAGAAACAATTCTCACATCAACCTCCAAATCAGCACCACCGCCCCCCCCCCCCCCATTCCTCTAACCCCCTGTAAACCTGAGGATATCCACAGCTCAGCTACTTGTACACTGGATTGTGTCAGCTCCTGTTCACCTCTCGCCCGGATAGGCAGACATTCATTGGCTCTGAGCCCACTAATTTCCATCGTTGTTTCCAAATTCCTCCACAATCTTGCCCTTCCTGTTCTCTGTAAACCTCCAGTCCCACAACCCTCTAAAAAAATCCGCACTCTGGCCTCGTGAACAACCCCGATTTTAATCATCCCGCAGTTGGTGGTCAGTATAAACTCTTTCCAAGCTCTGGAATTTCCTCCATTCCTTTCTTTATCTCTGCCTCCTCCTGTAAGATTAAAAACGATGACTTGTGTTAAATAGTGCTATTCACGGCTAAAAATTGTTGGCAAGGGGTTAAGTTGTCTCAAGGCACCTTGCAGCTAAGTAAGTTCTTCTGAAATATAGCCCCTGTAATATTAGAGATGGGGCAGCTAATTGGTGCAGAGCAAGCTTCTCCAAACAGCCATGTGATCATCTGTTTGCATGTGAAATTGACTGAAGGTGAAAATTTGTTCAGGCATCAGGGAGAACTCTCCTGTTGTTCTTCAAAACCGCGATATGGGAACTTTGACTATTTTTAAGGCAGACATAGATAGATTCTTGTTAACTCAGTTGGTTGACGATAATCAGGGTAGGCAGGAATGCAGACATGAGGACACAATCAGATGAGCGCTCATGGTGGCTCAGTGGTTAGCACTGCTGCCTCGCAGCACTAGGGACCTGGGTTCAATCCCAGCCTTGGGTGACTGTCTGTGTAGAGTTTGTGTGTTCTCCCCAAGCCTGCATGCGTTTCCTCCCACAGTCCAAAGGTGAGCAGGTTAGGGTGCATTGGCCATGCTACATTGTCCTGTAGTATCCAGGGATATGGAGGTTAGGTGGATTGCTGGGTGGGTCTGAATGACATGCATTTTGGAGTGTCAGTGTGCATTCAACAGGCCAAATAGGCCTGCTTCCAAACTGTAGGGTTTCTATGATCTTATTAAATGGTAGAGCAGGCTCAAGGGGCTGAATGGCCTGTTCCTATGTATGTATGTTCATCGACCTTGGGGTCTACCATCCCACTGGAAAGGCAGCAGCTCCAACAATGTAGTGTTACCTCAGTACAGTGCTGCAAAGTCAGCTGGGATTCTGGAGTGGGCTTTAAAATCTATCTCTTTCACCAAGCTTTGTCCATCTACTCAGAAACCTCCCAATGTAGGTCTGTGTCAAACACAGATTCTTCATGCTCAGATGAAGCATGTTTATATTGCACTAGAGATACGACAGGTAACACACAAATCAGGGAGCACTTAAATCTCTCCCTCCTCCACCTCCACCGCCCCTCAAATGGTTGGTTACAATAAACAGGAACAGCTTTTGTCACTCAGAGTCTTATTGAATACAGTAGCAGATGTGGAGAAACTCACTGAGTCATTCTCACTCTCACAATCTGTGCACTTCTCACTCTCACTGAGTCTGATACCGTTCAATCTGAATCTTATAGACTCTGGTTGTCTGCCTGTCCTTCTCTCTCTCTCCCTCTCTCTGTGACTGGTATTGAATCAGATGCAATGATAATTGCATCAGTACAGAGGTGAAGTTCCTTTCATGTTAATGTTAAAGCCTCCACTAAAATGTAACGATGGAATTCCACGTCAATTTGACCTCACCCTGCAATCTGACTTTAACCTTGACCTCAGTACCTCAGAGAACATCTTCTGCTGCCTCTCTCTGTCTTACTTTAGAACATAGAACATAGAACAATACAGCGCAGAACAGGCCCTTCGGCCCTCGATGTTGCGCCGACCTGTGAATTAATCTAAGCCCATCCCCCTACACTATCCCATCATCATCCATATGCTTATCCAAGGACTGTTTAAATGCCCCTAATGTGGCTGAGTTAACTACATTGGCAGGCAGGGCATTCCACGCCCTTACCACTCTCTGAGTAAAGAACCTGCCTCTGACATCTGTCTTAAATCTATCACCCCTCAATTTGCAGCTATGCCCCCTCATACTAGCCGACGTCATCATCCTGGGAAAAAGACTCTCACTGTCCACCCTATCTAATCCTCTGATCATTCTGTAGGTCTCTATTAAATCCCCTCTTAGCCTTCTTCTCTCCAATGAGAACAGACCCAAGTCCCTCAGCCTTTCCTCATAAGACCTTCGCTCCAGACCAGGCAACATCCTGGTAAATCTCCTCTGCACCTTTTCCAATGCTTCCACATCCTTCCTGTAATGGGGCGACCAGAACTGTACGCAATATTCCAAGTGAGGCCGCACTAGCGTTTTGTACAGTTGCAGCATGACATCACGGCTCCGGAACTCAATCCCTCTACCAATGAAACCTAACACACCGTATGCCTTCTTAACAGCACTATCAACCTGGGTGGCAACTTTCAGGGATCTATGTACCTGGACACCAAGATCCCTCTGCACATCCACACTACCAAGAATCTTTCCATTGACCCAGTATTCTGCCTTCCTATTATTCTTCCCAAAGTGAATCACCTCACATTTGTCTGCATTGAACTCCATTTGCCACCTTTCAGCCCAATTCTGCAGTTTATCCAAGTCTCCATGCAACCTGCAGCATTCTTCCACACTGTCCACCACTCCACCGACTTTAGTGTCATCTGCAAACTTACTAACCCATCCACCTATGTCTGCGTCCAAGTCATTTATAAAAATGACAAACAGCAGTGGTCCCAAAACAGATCCTTGTGGCACACCACTAGTAACCGGACTCCAGGCTGAATATTTTCCATCAACCACCACTCTTTGGCTTCTTTCAGAAAGCCAGTTTCTAATCCAAACTGCTAAATTTCCCTCAATCCCATGCCTCCGCATTTTCTCCAATAGCCTACCATGTGGAACCTTATCAAAGGCTTTACTGAAGTCCATGTACACCACGTCAACTGCCCTACCCTCATCCACATGCTTGGTCACCTTCTCAAAAAACTCAATGAGGTTTGTGAGACACGACCTGCCCTTGACGAATCCATGTTGACTATCTCCAATCAAATTGTTGCTTGCTAGATGATTATAAATCCTATCTCTTATAATCCTTTCCAAAACTTTTCCTACAACAGATGTAAGGCTCACTGGTCGATAATTACCTGGGTCATCTCTACTGCCCTTCTTGAACATGGGCACAACATTTGCAATCCTCCAGTCCTCTGGTACTAAACCTATAGACAATGACGACTCAAAGATCAAGGCCAAAGGCTCCGCCATCTCCTCCCTAGCTTCCCAGAGAATCCTCGGAAAAATCCCATCTGGCCCAGGGGATTTATCTACCTTCACACCTTCTAGGATTGATAACACCTCCTCCTTACTAACCTCAATCCTTTCAAGTCTAATAGCCCGTATCGCAGTCTTCTCCTCTACAATATTCTCCTTTTCCTGAATGAAAACAGATGAGAAATATTTGTTTAGCACCTCTCCGATCTCCACAGGGTCCACACACAACTTCCCACTTCTGTCTTTGACTGGCCCTATTCTTACCCTAGTCATCCTTTTATTCCCCACATACCTATAGAAAGCTTTAGGGTTCTTCTTAATTCTACCTGCTAATGACTGCTCATGTCCCCTCCTTGCTCTTCTTAACTCTCTCTTTAAATCCTTCCTAGCTAATCTGTAACTCTCCATCGCCTCATCTGAACCATCTCGTCTCAATGTCACATAAGCCTCCCTCTTCCGCTTAACAAGAGATACAATTTCTTTCGTAAACCAAGGTTCCCTTACCTTATCACCTCCTCCCTGCCTGACAGGGACATACCTATCAAGGACACGCAATATCTGTTCCTTAAACCAGCTCCACATTTCGATTGTCCCCATCCCCTGCATTTTGCTACCCCATTCTATCCCTCCTAAGTCTTGCCTAATCACATTATAATTGCCCTTCCCCCATCTATAACTCTTGCCCAGTGGCATGTTCCTATCCCTTTCCATCGCTAAACTAAACGTAACCGAATTATGGTCACTCTCTCCAAAGTGCTCACCTACCACCAAATCAAACACCCGGCCTGGTTCATTACCAAGTACCAGATCCAGTGTGGCCTCCCTTCTTGACGGCCCTTTGACATACTGTGTCAGGAAACCGTCCTGCACACATTGGACAAAAACCGATCCATCCGACGTACTAGAGTTATAGCATTTCCAGTCAATGTTGGGGAAGTTAAAGTCTCCCATAATGGCCACCTTGTTCCTTTCACTCCTGCCCAGAATCGTTTTGCCGATCCTTTCCTCCACATCCCTGGAACTTTGCGGAGGCCTATAAAAAACTCCCAGCAGTGTGACCTCTCCTCTCCTGTTTCTGACCTCAGCCCATACCACCTCAGTAGACGAGTCCTCGTCAAAAGTTCTTTCAGCCACCGTTATACTGTCCTTGACTAACAAAGCCACACCTCCCCCTCTTTTACCACCTTCCCTGATCTTTATGAAAGATCTAAACCCTGGAACCTGCAACATCCATTCCTGACCCTGCTCTATCCACGTCTCTGAAATGGCCACAACATCGAAGTCCCAGGTACCTATCCATGCTGCAAGCTCACCTACCTTATTCCGGATACTCCTGGCGTTGAAGTAGACACACTTCAAACCAGCTTGCTGTCTACCAGCACACTCCTGTGACGGTGAAATCCTGTCCATGTCCTCCCTACTCTCATCCTCCTGTGTACTGGAACTACACCACAGGTTCCCATGCCCCTGCTGAGCTAGTTTAAATCCACCCGAATAGCACTAGCAAATTTCCCACCCAGGATATTAGTACCCCTCTGTTCAAGTGAAGACCGTCCTGTTTGTAGAGGTCCCACCTTCCCCAGAATGAGTCCCAGTTATCCATATACCTGAAACCATCCCTCCTGCACCATCCCTGCAGCCACGTGTTCAGCTGATATCTCTCCCTGTTCTTTGCCTCGCTATCACGTGGCACGGGTAACAAACCAGAGATAACAACTCTGTTTGTTCTAGCTCTCAGCTTCCACCCTAGCTCCCTGAAATCCTGCCTTATATCCCTATCCCTCTTTCTACCTATGTCATTGGTACCTATGTGGACCATGACTTGGGGCTGGTCACCCTCTCCCTTCAGGATGCCAAAGACACCATCTGAGACATCACGGACCCTGGCACCTGGGAGGCAACACACCAACCGTGAGTCTCTCTCGTTCCCACAGAATCTCCTATCTGTTCCCCTAACTATGGAGTCCCCAATGACTAATGCTCTCCTCCTCTACCCACTTCCCTTCTGAGCAACAGGGACATACTCTGCGCCAGAGACCTGTACCCCATGGCTTACCCCTGGTAAGTCGTCCCCCTCAACAGAATCCAAAACGGTACACCTGTTATTGAGGGGAACGGCTGCAGGGGATCCCCGCACTGTCTGCCTGTTCCCTTTCTGTCCCCTGACTGTAACCCATCTACTTTTTTCCAGTACCTGAGGTGTGACTACCTCCCTGTAACTCCTCTCAATCACCCCCTCAGCCTCCCGAATGATCCGAAGTTCATCCAGCTCCAGCTCCAGTTCCTAACGCAGTTTCCAAGGAGCTGGAGTTGGGTGCACTTCCCGCAGATGAAGTCAGCAGGAACACTAGTGGTGACCCTTACCTCCCACATCCTACAGGAGGAGCATGCAACTGCCCTTGCATCCATTGCCATTGCTCTGAATTCTGAAAAACAGACTATTGGAAAAGAAAACACTAGTAATTTATCAAATCGGTGCTCAGAACCTTTTTGGTTAGAGGAGGAGGATGGGTGGGAGACACTACTATAAAGGGTTTGGTTTTCCTGGGTGCATCAAGACCATACCCATTCCCATTAGAAGGACAAGCACAGTAGATAAATGTAAACACCACCCATTGCAAGTTCCCCTCCAAGCCACTCGCCATCCTGACTTGGAAATATATCGCCTTTCCTTCATTGTCACTGGGTCACAGTCCTAGAACTCCCTCCCTAATAGCATTGCAGGTCAACCTTTAGCAGGTGCACTGCAGTGGTTCAAGAAGGCAGCTCACCATCACCTTTCCAAGGGGCAGCTAGGGATGGGCAATAAATGCTGGTCCAGCCAGCAATGCCCACATCCCACAAGTGAATGAGAAAAACTATTGGAGAAGCAGTGGTAGATGGACAGACACAGCAAGATATCGACTGAGAAAGGAAAAATACTGCGGATGCTGAAAATCTGAAACAAATGAGGAGAACACTGGAGAAACTCAGCAGGTCTGGCAGCGTGAGTAGGGAGAGAAACAGAGTCAACGTTTTGAGTCTGGTAATTGTCTTCTAAAGAACTGTAGCTTTCTCTCCACTGAGGCTACCAGGCTTGATAAATTTCCCCAGCATTCTCTGGCTCATATAATGCTGATACCTGGGAGTCTCAGAAGCTGGGTTTCCAAACAGCAAGTCAAAGAGGACATTGCCAATGTGAACATAACTCCTGCAGTTAGCCTTGGGAGTGGGGGAAGGGCTGGTCATTAAATGCCATGCATACATCCAATCCAACTCAATCCAGTTTGTTTCTTTATAGTTGCTGTTTACAGGTTATGGGTAGAGGTTAATTGAACAAACCAACTTTACTGCTGTACCACAAATGTATTGGCCTGGGGCAAAAATTACCTTCAACTTCCCTTGTAATTGGCTCAAAGTTTCCTATTTTTATATTACTCCTTTCTCAGGAACTCATGAATCACAGCTCAGCCAGGATTTGGTCCAGTGCTGGAACTTTCCCTCCTTGTTTTCTGCACTGTCTCTCCATCCCGGAGATCATTCCTCTAGTGTCTCAATGCAAGCTGTCCCAACAGAAGCCGAACCGGAATTGCACTGAAGAGCAAGAGGAAGGATAGCTCTAGCCAGTGTTAGCCAGTGTTAGACAGTATTGTCCAGAGTAGCTAATGTTAACCAGTTCTGGCCAGTGTTAGACAGTATTTTTCAGTGTTAGCCAGTGCCAACAAGTGCTAGCCATTGTTAGACGGTGTTAGTGCTAACCAGTATCAGATGATGTTAGTGTTAGGCAATGCTAGCCAGTGTTAAATGGTGTTAGTTTTAGCCAGTGTCAGCAAGTGTTAGGCAGTGCTAGCCAGTGCTCGACAGTGTTAGTGCTAGCCAGTGTTAGACGGTGTCAGTGTTAAGCAGTGTTAGACAGTGTTAGTGTTAGGCAGTGTTAGACATTGTTAGTGTTAGACAAAACAGAGTTAATATTTTGAGCCCAGTGAACCTTCTTCAGAACGATATCCACTTGGAGACCTAAAGACATACAGCATAGTAACAGACCCATCGGCCCAACTTGTCCATGCCAACCATGTTTCCTAATGTGAACTAGTCCCAATTGCCTGCATTTGGCCCAAATCCCTCGTAACCTTTCCTATCCATGTACCTGTCTAAATGTCCTTCAAACGTTGTCATTGTACCCATCTCTACCACTTCCTCTGGCAGTTTGTTCCATGTTCGCGCCACCCTCTCTGTGACAAAGTTACCCCTCAGGTCCCTTTTAAATCTTTCCCCCTCACCTTGAACCTATGTCCTCCAGTTGTGGTCTCCCTTACCCTGAGCAAAAGACTTTGGCTACATTTCTGAAGTATATTCTTCAGGGTCTGTATCCCTTTGTGGGAGAGTCTTGGACCAAAGTGTATAATCTCAGAATAAGGCGTCACCCAGTTACAACAGAAATGAGGAGGAATTTCTTCTCTCAGAGGGCACTGAATCTGTGGAATTCTTTTCCACAGAGGGCTGTCAAGACAGGGCCATTAAGTAAATTCAAAGGTGAGACAGACAGATTTTTAATCAGGAAGGGAATGAAGGGTAATGGGGAAAAGGCAGGAAAGTGGAATTGAGGATTAAAAAATCAGCCGTGATCTCAGTGAATGTCAAAGTGGGCTTGATGGGCCGAATGGCCTATTTCTGTCCCTATGTCTTAAAATCGTATGGTTTTAAAACAATGCTTCAAATGTGTTTTTAAGTCCATCCATGTCCTCGCTCCCCGCCCCCAACTATCTCTGTAACCTCCTCTGAACCTTACTCCAGTTCCTATCTCCGTAACCTCCTCCAGCCTTCACATCCCTCCCTATCTCTGTCACCTCCTCCAGCCCTTACATCGCTCCCTATCTCTGTAACCTCCTCAAATCCCTACATCCTTCCCTATCTCTGTAATCTCCTCCAATCCCTACACCCCTCCCTAACCCTGTAGCCTCTTCTGGCCCCCTAAACCCCTCCCTGTCTCTGTAACCTCCTTCAGCCCCTACACCCCTCCCTATCTCCATAAACTTTTCCAGCCCCTCCATCCCCACCTATCTCTGTAAAATCCTCCAGCCCCTCCACCCCTCCCTATCTCTCTAAAATCCTCCAGCCTCTCCATACCTCCCTGTCTCTGTAAAATCCTCCAGCCCCTCCACACCTCCCTGTCTCTGTAAAATCCTCCAGCCTCTCCATACTTCCCTATCTCTGTAAAATCCTCCAGCCCCTCCACCCCTCTCTATCTCTGCAATTGCCTCCAGGCCCGCGCCCCCATCCACAATCTTTGCAGTCTCTCCAATGTGATTAACTGTTCCCCCATTGGCCACTGTGCTGTCAGCTGACTGGGCTCCAATCTCTGGTGTTTCCTCATTCCTCACGTCCCTCCCGCACACCTTTCTCAGGTTAGGATCCTGCCAGGGAAAGGACATCAATTCCCCGATTGGGAGAAGCTGATGAGAAGGACAAGGTTAACGAGGAAGATGAATTTGTTGAGTTCATCAGAGATTGTTTCTTACAGCAGTATCGTCAGCAACCTACCCAGGAATGTATCATTTTAGACCTGGGAGTGTGTAGGACTAATCAGAGATGTCATAGTTAAGGATCCTCTCAGGAATAGCAGTCACATTGTGGTGGAATTTCAAATTCATTTTGTTGTAGAGCATCACAGGTCTTGAGCAAGTGTCCTCAACTTAAACCACGGCAATTACAGAAGTATAAAGAAAGAGATGTCCAAAGAGGGCTGGGAAAACAGACTAAGGGAGAAGTCAGTAGATGAGCAATGGTGGCCATTTAAGTAGATTCATAATGCTCAGCAGAAGAAATTATTCCGGTCCAAAAGAAAAAGTTAACGAGAGAGATGAGCCACCTGTGGTCAACGGGTGATCAAAGAGAGTATCCAATCAAAAACTAAGGCATACAAAGCAGCGAAAAATAGATGGGATTTTTCAGGAAAGAGCAGTAGTTGAATAAAAAATGAATAGAGGGAGAAAACTTATTGTGAAAATAAATTGGCAAGAAATATAAAAAGCAACCGCATGAGCTTCAATGGGTATATAAATAGAAAGGGAGTAGCTAAAGTAAGTGTAGGACCCTTGAACGATACAACTGGGAATTGATGACAGGGACCTGGAAAGTGGCAGATGATTTAAACCAATATTTTACATTATGGTGGAGGACAATATAAATATCCCAAAGATCATGGATAAGCAAGGTGCTAATGTGAGGAAAGACCTTGTAACAGTCTCTATCATGAGGGACAAAGTATTTGAGAAACTAATGGTACTGAAGCCACCAAGACCTGATGGCCTGATTTCAAAGGAACTAGCTGCAGAGAAAGTAGAAACATTGGTTGCAACATTCCAGGACTCACTGAATTCCAGCAGATTGGAAAACCATTAATGTGACATCCCAGTTCAATAAGGGATGGAGACAAAAAGCAGGATTCTGTGACATAAGCCACTTGGCCTAACATCTGTCCTTGTGAAATTCTTCTATTAAGGATGGAACAGCAAGGCATTTAGAAAAGCTTAATGCTATCAAACTGAACTCATGTCAAGGGAACTCAAGGGAAATCATGTCTAAAATTTGTTTGAGTTCTTTTAGGATTAAGCATGCAGAGCTAATAAAGGGAATCTGGTTGATGTAGTGTATTTAGATTTCCAGAAGGCATTGAATAACGTGTCTAATAAAAGGTATTGCAGAAGTTATAAGCGTACAATATTGGGAGTAATATACGAACTTTATTGAGAATAGGTTGACACACTGAAGACAGAGTCAGGATCAATGGGTCTTTTTCAGGTTGGAAAGATATAACTAGTGGAGTGCCACAAGGATCATAGAGTCATAAAGCCATTCAGCATGGAAATAGGCCCTTCGGGCCAACTAGTCCATGCTTAACATAATCCCAAACTAAATCAGTCCCACCTGCCTGCTCCTGGCCCATATCCCTCCAAACCTTTCCCATTCATGTACATATCTAAGTATCTTTTAAATACTATAACTGTCCTTATCTCCTACTTCCTCAGGAAGTTCATTCCACACACAAACCACCCTCAATGTAAAATATAAAATAACCCTCATGTCTCTTTTAAATCTCTCTCCTCTTACATTAAAAACATGCCCATTAGTCCTGATATTCTCCCACACCAGGGAAAAGACACCTACCATTAACCTTACCTATACTCCTCATGACTTTATAAAACTGTATAAGGTCACTTCTCAACCTCTGACAGTCCAGTGAGAAAAGGTCCCAGCCTATCCAGCCTTTCTTTATGACTCAAACCTTCCATACCCGGCAACATCCTGGTAAATCTCTCCTGAACCTTCGCTAGCTTAATAGTATCCTTCCCAAACTGGGCAACCAGAACCGGACACAGTATTCCAGAAGAGGTCTCACCAATGTCTTGTACAACAGTCTTTGGACTTCAAATATTTACCATCTATAGTAATGACTGGGAGGAGAGGCCAGCTTGCTATGTATCCAAATTTGCTGACAATATAAAAATAGGTGGGAGGGCATGTTGTAATGAGGACATGAGGAGTCTGCAAGGGGATATAGATGCAGATTAATGTAGGAAAGTGCACTTTGGACCAAAAATTAAATGGAGATTAAATGGAGAGAGACTCCAAAAAGCACAGTGCAATGGGATGTGGGTATTCTTGCGCATGGAATACAAAATGTTAGCACCCAGGTGTAGCAAGTAACTAAAGCAAAGGGAATTTTTGCCTTCATTGCAAGGGAGCCTGAGTTTAAGAACAGGAAAGTCTTACAACTATACAGAGTGTTGGTGAGGAGTACTGTGTACAGTTTTTGTCCATGTATTTAAGAAATATTTATACTGGCATTGGAGGCAGATGAAAGCAGATTCCTAAAGGTGCTGACTTGTCAAAAATAGCTGAACAGGTTAGAGGCATAGAGTCATACAGCATGGAAACAATCCTGAAGAAGGGTCATACCTAAAACATTGACTGCTCCTTTCCTCCAGATGCTGCCTGGCGTGCTGTGTTCTTCCAGCCTCCTGTTTGTTCTACTTTTGGTCCAACTTGCCTGCTCCAACAAGGCATCCGATTTGATCTAGTCCCATTTACCAGCTTTTGGCCCATATCCCTCTAAACCGTTCCTATTCATATACCCATCCAGATGCCTTTTAAATGTTGTAATTGTACCAGCCTCCACCACTTCCTCTGGCAGCTCATTCCATACACGCACCACCCTCTGTGTGAAAAAGTTGCCCCTTAGATCCCTTTCAGATCTTTCCCCTCTCACCTTAAACCCACGCCCTCTAGTTTTGGACTCCCCTACACTTGGGAAAAGACCTTGTCTATTCAACCTATCCATGCCCCTCATGATTTTAGAACATTTATTGATTAGGGTTTAGAGAAATGAAGAGTGATCTTATTTAAAATACAAGATTCTGAGGGCATGGAGATAACAAGAACTGCCCATTGCTGGAGTCATAATCAATACAGTGTGGAGCTGGAGGAACACAGCAGGTCAGGCAGCATTAGAGGAGCAGGAAATTCGATGTTTCAGGTTTACACCCTTCATCAGGTCCATACAGACAGACAGACACACACATATACACACACTCACACATACACATCCACACACACACAGACCCACACATAGACACACAGACATAAATACAGAGAGAGAAAAAAGCAAACACATACATTCAC
>JAHRHZ010000012.1:3120945-3154776 GCA_024137785.1 Ginglymostoma cirratum
TGTGTGTGTGTGTGTGTGTGTGTGTGTGTGTGTGTGTGTGTGTGTGTTTGTGTGTGTGTGTGTGTGTGTGTGTGTATCCTTTGGGGTTGTTCCGAAATAAACACTTCATTCTCTTTTCTGACAGGTATCGTTTATTTCTCTCCCTTGTCTCCATAGTAATGTGCTTTTATCTGACCAAGTCCACGCTGCTGACCTGCTGTGTGCCCACCTTACTATTGGGCATGAGATATTACTACAGTAGGAAAGTTATCCTCAGCTATCTTGAGTGTGTACTACAAACCGACATGTCAGATATAGAGCAATATTACATGAAACCTGCAGGTGAGTTCTGCATTTTCAGAAACCTAGGGGAGGAAGCGTGGGTGGTTTTATTTTTCTGTTTTATTTCTTTTAAAATCCTGTGAGTTAAAAGTATATTTTGCTGGAAGCTTTCAGTGATGCTGTGGGGAAAACAACATTATAACTGATGAGTTTTGCTTCAGATATTGGTAAAACGATGCAATTTGTGTTAGGTTAAATGTTCACCTTGGCTTTTATTTTTAAATCGTGGTGCCTCACAATCACTAGAGCTTGAGTTTTCGTCGATTTTAAGAAAAAAATCTTCCCTGACAAGCTGTCGGCGTTGGGGGGGGAGTTCCACGGAAATGTTCAAACCTGAGATCGATAAATTGTTGCTGCATGGAGGTACTGAGGGATGTGGAGCAAGGGCGAGTGAATCAGGTGAGGTTTAGATTGGATGGAGATACGTGTTCAAGGGGCTGAATAGTCTCCTTATGTGGTGATGTGTCTGTGCAAACCCCAAACACAGTCCTCCTTCTGAACAGTTCCTCATTATTACGAATGAGAGTAAACAGGAAGGAAGGCTTAATCCCAGCTACTTGCAGTCAGGAAGTAGAGAATGATGTAAATATATGACCATAAAACCATAAGATATAGGAGCAGAATTAGGCCATTCAGTCGATTGATTCTACTCCACCATGGCTGGTATGTTTCTCAATTCCATTCTCCTGCCTTTTCCCTGAAACTCATGATCCCCCTACTAATCAAGAACCTCTCTATCTCTGTCCTTAATACACTCAATGACTTGGTTTCCACAGCCCTCTGTGGCAATGAGTTCCACGGATTCCCCAC
This sequence comes from Ginglymostoma cirratum, assembly GCA_024137785.1. Lineage (NCBI taxonomy): Eukaryota > Metazoa > Chordata > Chondrichthyes > Orectolobiformes > Ginglymostomatidae > Ginglymostoma > Ginglymostoma cirratum. Next base: position 3,122,077 of record JAHRHZ010000012.1, read on the forward strand.
CTTCTGGCTGAAGAATTCCCCCTCATCTCAGTTCTAAAGGGTCATCCCTTCACTCTGAGACTGTGCCCTCAGGTTCCAGTCTCACCTATTGAGTGGAAACATCTTCTCCACATCCACTCTATCCAGGCCTCTCAGTATTCTGTAAGTTTCAATGTAGAGGGAGAAAATAAATGAACTGGAGTGGATGGCAGGGGGAGGAGGAATGGGAGGGGTGAGGGCTGCAGCTGAGTTCCACATTTCAAGCCATCATTATATTTAAACAATAAACTGTTCAGGCCTGTTGAGCAAATCAAGCCTCATTGCTGCTGTCGTCACTGCTGATAGAGCCCGAAATATTGTCTGGTGAACCCCCAATTCTATCCTACCAGCTTAGTAACAGCATATTTACTAATTTCACGTGTCTTTTACAAACAATTCAATGAGTGTAAGTTTGTCTTGTTAAGAGATGAATGGCTGTTGACTTTTAAGGGGATCCCAAGCATTCCTTAATGCTGAGCTGCCTAAAATGTTGTTCCTCATATAAGAATGTTGCCACTTGTTTTCAAATAGGAATTTCGGATGCAGCAGAAATAGTGATTTTGTGTGTGTATTTTTCAGTTTAATATTGTACTGAAATGTGACTTTACTTGTAACATTTCTGTGGCTATTCCTGTGTCTGAAAAATGTAGTACCCCATCATTTTAAGTGAACAAGGTAGGAACACAAACAGAAATTGCTGGAGAATATCAGCAGGTTTGGCAACATCTGTGAAGAAAGAAACAGAGTTAAGATCTCTCCACAGATGTTGCCAAGTTTCTCCAGCAATTTCCATTTTTATTTCTGATATTCAGCATCCACAGTTCTTTGTTTTATTGTAGCAAATTGTAGGAATTTTGCGTTTTTTGTGATTTATCAATTAATTTAAGCAACTAAGAATGGACTAAAAATGTAACGTCTATAATATCAAGATTAGCAGTCCCTGTGGTCCTCCATCCTATTTCCAGTCCCACATTCACAGTCCCTCTTTGCTACTAACCATTGATTGCTATGAAGTAGGGTATCTTCTTATTGGAAATGTTTACAGAAAATAATTTTAAAATAGTGCATCAGCATCATTTTTAAATGTATGCATGGGTGAAAATATTTCCAGACCCATTCAGCATCTTGCATGCAAGCGCGCGCACACACACACACACATAAACACACGCACACACACATAAATCTGCGAGAAAGAGTTAACACCTCAGCCTTTTTTTTGCAGGTTGTTGCACAATGCAGTAAGATGTCAGATTCATGTTCAAAGTTGTGCATCAGAGGGATCTAAGAGAGCTGAAGTCTTGGCCATTAACGAGCACGGTCCACCCCTTGCTGGGTGTTTCTGTAGTCGTGGTTAAATACCATCTCCCAGTATTTGCTCTTGCTCTCTCGCAGATGCTGCGGGAGGTGTGCATGAGATGCAAGATGATAGTGAAAGATAGATCCAAGAAGCTATGTTAAACTTCTGTAAAATCTTGGTTAGGGCACATGTAAGAGCTTAACAATGAATGTTTTTCAGCCAGGAGGAAATATATAATGGAGTTTCTTGGGGTGGAGTGTTCAGACCATACCTTCCTGATATTTATGAGGAATACAGGGAGGGATGTGGTTACAGCATTCCATTTCATAATTTTCTGATTACACAAACCCGGATGTCACTGTGAACTGTGAGGAATATTGTGGTTAATCTCAAAAGGTCAGAGAGAGGTGGAGAGGTCTCTGGTGAAATTTAATGCAGATAAGTGAGAAATGATTCATTTTTGGTGGAAAGAATGAGGAGAGACAATTATAGGGGATAATACCAGAGGAGAGACTTGGGGGAACATGTGAATGATTCATTCCAGGTGGCAAGACAGGTTGGGGATGTGGTTAATAACAAAATGTATGGGATACAGGACTTATAATTAGGGCCATGGAGAACAAATGCAATGAATTATACATAACTGCTCTAAAAATTGGTTCGGCCTCAACTGGAGGCCGACGGGATAACATTGGAAATGGAGTGGAAAATGGTCCAGGAATGAGAAAATTTGGCTGTGAGGATAGGTTGGAAAATCCCCTTGGAGCAAAGAAGATTTGGAGGAACTTTAATTGAGGTTTTCCAAATAAGGAGATGTCTGGACAAAATAGGTCGCAAGAAACTGTTCTCATTGGTGGGAATGACAAGAACCTGAGGTCATTAATTTAAACAGATTGGCTAAGGAAAATGTGTTTTTCTCATAGCGAGTGGTTAGGGAGAGTCTGGAATGCTCTGACCGAAAGCATGATAGAAGGAAAATCAACTGGGGCTTTCAAAAAGGAATTGGCTAAATCATCTGAGTAGAAAAAAATGTTGGGTTATGAGGGAAAAGTCATTGGAGAGGATTATGTGAGTTGCTCTTGGAGGCAGCTGGCATGGCCAAGGTGGGTGAAATGACCACGTCTTGTACGGTAGTCATTCTCAAATTCTATAAGAACACAGGCAACTGGAACAGATGTAGGTCCTTCAGCCCCTCAATCATGCTCACCCATTCAGTACAAAAACAGTTGGTTTGTTTCTTACTGCCCTATAGCCTTTGATTCACATGCAGTTCAAAAACCTGCCTATCTCAGCTTTGATTATATTCAGTGACCCAGCTCCATTGCTCCTTACAGAAGAGAATTCCAAAAATTACAACACTGGGATGAAATTTCTGTCCCTATTCTTTATTCAGAAATTGTTGCCCCTTCTTCTAATTCTTGCATGAGGGGCAAGACCTTGTTATTCATTCGGGGTTATGATTTATGCTTGCTTGACCATTTATTGCCCGTCCCTAGTTGCCCTTGAGAAGGTGGTGAGGAGCTACATTGAACCACTGCAATCCACATGTTAAGGTAAACCCACAATACCATGAAGGAGGAAATTCCGGGATTTTGACATGGCGACACTGAAGGAATGGCGATATATTTCCAAGTCTGAATTGTGAGTGGCTTGGAAGGGAACACGTAGATGATGGTGTTCCCATGTAACTGCTGCCCTTGTCCTTCCAGATGAAAGTGGTCATGAGTTTGGAAGGTACTCTCTATGGACCCTTGGTGAATTTCTGTCGTGCACCTTGTAGATAATGCTCACTGCTGTTACTGAGCATCGGTGCTGGAGGGAGTGGATGCTTGTGGATGTAGTGCCAATCAAGCGGACTGCTTTCTCCTGGATGGTGTCGAGCTTCCTGAGTGTTGTTGACCCAAGCAAGATTAGACAAGTGGGGTGTGACAATGATTCACAAGGTGTTACCAGGACTGTATCTATCAGGAAAAAAAATAAACATTTTGGGGCTCTTTGGGGTGATTTATGACTTAAACAGGTCAAGGGCATATGCAAAGACGAAGCTACCACTTATGAATGAGACCATAATCATCACCAATAAAAAGTTTAGGAAAAACCTCTTCGCTCAGAAATGGGTTAGAATCTTGCTGCCATGTGGCAAGTAACATGATAGTTGAGTTACATGATAGTTGAGTATCATAGATGTTTCTAACCAACTACTTCAGATGTGATATTAAACACCTCTAGAGCCAAGCCAGTGGGAATTGAATCTTGTAGCTCAGAAGCAGGGACACTACCACTACAGCACAAGGGCCCCTAGAAGTGGTTGAGTGATGAAACTTTCCAATCAACCTGGTCAGAGATGTTAGGACATGCCTCTGGAGCAAGTGGGACTTTAAAAATTCACAGGACATAGGCATCACTGGCCAGGCCAGTTTTTATTGTCTATCCTTAATTACCCAGAGGGAAGTTAAGAGCCGACCATATTCCTGTGGGTCTGGAGTCACATGTAGATATGAAGGGGGCCAGTTTCCTTCCCCTAATGTGAACCAAGTGGCTATTTCCTGACAGTTGACAATGATCATTGCTGGACTCTTGATTCAAGATTTTCAATGGATTCAAATTCCACCATCTGGCCACATTAGGATTTGAACCTTGTTTGCTGGATGATGAGTCCAAGTGACAGAACTACTAGGCTATTACATCCCTAGTACCCAGGCCTCCTTAGACCAGAGATAGGGACATTACCAGTTCACCACAAGAGCCCTTTTAGTTGAGTAGCGTAAGACGTACTTAATTGGAAGGTGTCAGGAGTCACATGACAGCAGGTGTTGGTCCAAGAGGTTTATTTGAATCACAAGCTTTTGGAGCACTTCATCACCTGAAAGTTTGTGATTTCAAATAAGCCTGTTGGACTATAACCTGGTGTCATGTGACTTCTGTTGGACTATAACCTGGTGTCATGTGACTTCTGACTTTGCCCACCCCAGTCTGACACAGGCACCTCCACATCTTAACTGGAAGATGGGTAACCAGAGGTACAGCTCAGTGAGAGACAGGTGGCAGGAGGCCTGTAGGAGGCAAATGGGTTGAGTCATTGCTCTTGGCCTGACGTAACTCCATGTGTAGTAATATCAGAGTTTCTTGATGAAAAGAGACTTGAGTTCATTGCATTTACCTTCCACAATCCTGCTCGATGTGTGATATCACAGTCATGCAGTTATTGATGAGTCATGACAATCTACATCCACAGGCCTGGTTGCTTGGCCTAGCTTTGTGAAGAATCGAATTGAATCTCACTTCATCCCAGTCAAGTTAATTAAGCCTGTGATAATCGAGAGGATATTCTATCAGCTAATGAATAATTTAAAGTTGTATCATGCAACAGTAAATTAATAACCACAGCACTGTCTATACTTCACAAGAAGATTTGACTGTCTATACTCACATAATCCAACCAAAACTCTGTCTCTGAGGATGCACAAGAAACAATATGCAGTGATGTATCATAGACAGAACAGGGTATAACACCTCATTAAACATAGTGCTACAATCCATCAAATAGGCATTCTTTTATTATTTCCCTATAAGCAATGTTCATTAAGAATCAAGGGCATTGGATTATTCTCTTATGATAAAAGATTCCTGCATAACACCTTTCACAGACTTTCCAAAGCAGCCAGTGACTGCTGGATCCAAAATTGGCTGAGAGGCAGGAAGCAAACGGTAGAGGGATGTTCCGGTAATTAGAAGTGGGTGGCTCAGTGATTAGCACTGCTGCCTCACGGCATCAGGGACCCTGGTTCAATTCAACCTTTGGGTGACTGCCTGTGCAGAGTTTGCACGTTCACCCTGTGTCTGTGTGGATTTCCTCCAGATGCTCTGATTTCTTCCCCCAGTCTCAAGATGTATTGGTTAGGTGGATTGGCCATGCTAAATTGCACACAGTGTCTGGGGATGTGTTGGCTACAGGTTATAGGGTTAGGACAAGGGAGTTGGTCTGGGTAGGAGGGCTGATGTGGATTTGATGGGCTGAATGGCTTGCTTCTACACTGAAGAGATTTCTTTGAAAAAGTCTGCAGTTTCACAGGGCCCTTGCTGTTTGTGGTGTATGTTAGTGATCTGGACTTAAATATAGGAGAATGTTCAAAAAGTTTACCGATAATATGAAAAGGGTGGTAAATAGCAAGGAGTCTAGCAACAAACTGTAGGAGGATATCAATGGACTGGTCAGCTGGGCAGAGCAGGGATAAATGGAATTCAACCTGGGAAAAGTGTGAGGGAATGCACTTGCAGAGGGCTAACAAGGGAAGGGATGAAGCCGTGAAGGGTAGGACCCTGAAAGGTGCTGAAGGTCAGAAGGACCTTGGTGTGTAAGCTCACAGAGCCCTGAGGGGAGCACAGCAGGTAGATGAGGTGATTAAGAAGGTTGAAGGGAAACTTCCCATTGTTGTTTGAGGCATACAGGGACAGGGAGGTTACGATGGAACTGTGCACAATGCTGGTTAGGCCACATTTAGAGAAGTGCGTGCACTCTGGTCACTGTGTTATGGGATGGATGTGACTGCACTAGAGAGGTTGCAGAGGAGATTTACCAGGATGCTGCCTGGGCGGAAGGGTCTGAGCAATGAGAAATGATTGGATAGGCTGGGGTTGTTTCGCTTGAAGTAGTGAAGGTTGAGAGTAGACCTGATAGAGGTGGATAAGATTATGAGGGGCATAGATAGGAAGGCACATTTTCCAATAATAGAGGGGTCAATAACAAGGAGTAGAGGTGTAAAGTAAGAGACAGAAGGTGAAGGGGAGATTTGAGGGAGAAATGTTTTCACTCACAGGCTGGTGGGAGACAAGAACTTATTGAAAAGGTTGAGTGAGTTCCTCCAGGTCTATGGGCCAGAAGTTGGAAAATAGGATTAGTGAAGCCAGGTCTTTGTTGATCATTGCAATATGGTGGGCTGTATCAAGTGTGTATAATGCATATGCATGTTGAAATCTAGCAGTTAATTTACTCACAGCAAGCTCTCTTGAACAGGATATAAATTAAGAGCAGGAGCTGGCCCTTCAGCCCTTCAAGCCCACTCTTTCACTTGACAAGATCATGACCAATCTGATTGTGCCTCAACTGCACATTCCAGCCTACCCTGATACTCTTTGACTCTCAAGAATTTATTCAGCTGCCCTGAAAAATCCCAATAACCCAGCCCTTGTCACTCTCTGGAGATGAGAGATTCACAAACTAATGCAAGGAAATTTCTCTTCATCTCAGCCTTAAATGGGATATCCCTTTAGTTTTAAACTGTGTCACTGAGTTCTACTCTCTCCCACGATGTGAAATATCTTCTCAGTGATTACCCTGTCAAGTCTGTTCACAGGCTCTTATATGTTTCAATAAGATAAACCTCTCATTTCTGTAAACACCAATGAATACAGGTTCAACCTGCCCTAAGGTAACTCAACATCCTAGAAATCTCCGAACCCCTGCTCATGTGCGTCAGGAGACTAAAACCCAATACAATTCCCTAGAATTATCTCACCAATGCCCTGTACAACTGTAGCAAAATATCCCCTTTATGCTTCATTCACCTTGTAATAAATGGCATAATTCATTTGGCCTTTTGATCACTTGTGGTACATATGTACCATGTACCAGGACACACAGATCCCTCTGTACTGCGGAGTTTTACACCCTCTGTCCATTTCAATGTATGCTAAATGCTATGATATGCTGCTTTTCTATTCTTCCTGCCAAGTGGACGAGTTCCTCTGCATCACAAACCCGCCATCCAGCCAACTGAGCCAAAAGGCTATCAAACCCTCACCCTGCAATTGAAAGAAACACTTAAATCAGAGCTATGGATGTATTAGAAAAGAGATCTCTCTCACTCTGATGTTTGGTGCTGCAAAATGATAGTGTTGGGAAAGATGCGATTGCGTTTTTACTGTGTGTTTTGATATCTTTCAAGTTGTGTTATATGCAAGTATCTTAATTTATTTTATTTTATGCTTATTTCATTTGAGTAATTAACTTCTGACCAAAACTAAATCTGCAGCATTCTGCAGATTTCCCACATTACACTTCATCCAGAAATCTTATTTTTACACACTCACTTAACCTGTCCATATCCCTTTGCAGACTTCTTATCTCATCATCTGACCTTGCTTTGGGTCATCAGCAAAACTAGCAAACGTATATTTGGTGTCAGCTTCCAAGCCACTGATGTGGATTGTAGATATTTGAGGCCTTAATACTAATTCTTATGGCATACCACTTATAGACTCACAGAGTCATACAGCATGGAAATAGACCCTTTGGCCCAACAAGTCCATGCCGAACATAATCCCAAACTAAACTAGTCCCACTTGTCTGCGTTTGGCCCATATCCCTCTGAACCTTTCCTATTCATGTACTACCCAAATGTCTTTTTGATGTTATAATTATGTCCACATCTACCTCTTCCCCAGGAAGTTCATTCCACGTGCAAACCACCCTCTGTGTAAAATCTCATGTCTTTTTTAAAATTTCTCTCTTTCTCAGCTTAAAAATGTGCCCCCCTTGTGTTGCCAACCCACAATTGACCCTTCCTTACAGCTAACGGGTCCTCTATGCATGCTAATCTGTTACTGCTGTCATCATGAGCTCACATTTTGTGTAATTTTGTTACAATCCCAGCTGATGTTATTTCCAGACAATCAGATCCCTGACTGAGACCTCACTTGATAGGTCATATTCTGCGCTTTTTTTATTTGACAAGGTGGTCTTTCAGTTAAATACAAGCACAGAATGCTGCAGATTTAGTTTTGGTCAGAAGTTAATTACTCGAATGAAATAAGCATAAAATAAAATAAATTAAGATGCTTGCATATAACACAACTTGAAAGATATCAAAACACACAGTAAAAACGCAATCGCATCTTTCCCAACACTATCATTTTGCAGCACCAAACATCAGAGTGAGGGAGATCTCTTTTCTAATACATCCATAGCTTTGATTTAAGTGTTCCTTTCAATTGCACGGTGAGGGTTTGATAGCCTTTTGGCTCAGTTGGCTGGATGGCGGGTTTGTGACGCAGAGTAATGCCAATGCCACAGGTTCAATTCCTGCACTGGCTGAGGTTACTATGAAGGACTCTCCTTCTCAACCTTTCCCTTCGCCTGAGGCATGGGCACCCTCAGGTTAAATAACACGAGTCGTCTCTCTGTCTCTCTCTCTCTCTAATGAGAGAGCAGCCCTATGGCCTGGTAGGACTATGTTGATTGATGATGCCAACATCATTCAAAGACCCCCTCACACCCCGGTAATGCTCTCCTACAACCTCTTCTGTCAGGCAGAAGATACAGAAGCTTGAACGCACACACCAGCAGGTTCAAGAACAGCTTGTTCCCTGCTGTTGTTAGATTGCTGAATGGACCTCACTAATTTCAAATCTAATGTTGATCTTTCTTTGTTTACCTCCTGTACAGCCATAACCCTACATGCCTTGCTCTGTGTAAGCACCCTATAATTTGTATGACCTTGTATATTATGATCTGCCTGTATTGCTCGCAAAACAAAAGTTTTCACTGTAATTAGGTGCAGTTTACAACAATAAACCGAATAAGATTGAATCAAATCAACCCACTCTGGGATAATGAATTCCACAGACCCTTTGAGAGAAGTAATTCCTCCATTCTCTGTTTTAAATCTGCCGCGCTTTACCAACATTAAACTCCATCTGCTAAATTTTAGCCCATTAACTCGGTGCTACTCCTCACAGAATTTTATACCTTTTCTTTCCGATTTTAGTTATCTACAAATGGTTTACCCCCTAGAGGATTTTTGTTTCCTCAATAGAATGTATTTTTGGTGTGTTTTGTGAGGTATATCCTAAATATCTGCCACCGCATGTCTTCTGAGCCATCCCTTGATCTAATTTTCCGGTTCACTTTAACCAGCTCTCATCATCACACTTATTTAAGTTTAAAACACTAGACTTCAACCCACTCTTCTCTCCCTCAAACTGAATGCTACTACTTAGGTGCTTCAAGGTCATACAATAATCCAGTCTCATGGCAAAGTATGAGATCTAGAATGGTCTGCTCTCTGACTCTAGAACAAGCTGCTTTATGAAACTGTCCTGAAAGATTATGAGCTCACTATGCATATTATCTTTGTCAATCTAATGACGCCCATCTATATTTAGAGTAAATTCACCCATGATTATTGCTGGATCTTTCTGCCAAGACCCTTTTTGTTTTCTTGTATGTTTGACACAATGTGACTGCCATTAGGGAGTCTGTAAACAGCTCCCAAAGAATCTTCATCCCTTTGATATTTCTTGTCTCAACCCAAATCGATTTGACATCTTAATAAAAGCAAAATATGGCGGGCGCTGGAGATTGAAATACAAAACAGAAAAGTCTGGAGAAACTCGTCAGGTTTGGCATTTGTGTTGAGAGCAACAAAGTTAACATTTTGAGTCCAATATGACTTTCACAAGAGTGAGATTAGATTCAAAACATTAACCCTGTTTATGTCTTCACAAATACAGCCAGACCTGCTGAGTTTTGCCAGCATTTTCTGATTTTACATCCTGAATCAACAGAGAGAGCCCTCCAACTAGCTTCCTGTCCTGCTGAAACATCATGAGCATTTGAATATTCAGGTCCCAGCCCTTATCACCTTGCGGCGATTTCTCTGTAATGGCTATCAGGTCATTTATATTTATTTCTATTGGAGTTATCAATTCCTCTGTTTAAATCAGAATGCATCAAGCACACAACTTTAGAGCTGCCTCTTGTCGTGTTAACACCCCAATGCTATGGAATCTCTTACCTATGGGGAAGGGCCGTAGTCAGCATCTCCAACAGTGCAGCGCTTGCTCAGTTTTCATAGAATCCCTACAGTGTGGAAACAGGCCCTTCAGCCCACACCAAACCTTGGAGCATCCCACCCAGACCCATCCCCCTAATCTACACATTCCTGAACACTACAGGCAATTTAGCATGGCCAATCCACCTATCCTACACATCTTTAGACTGTGGGAGGAAACCCACACAGACATGGGGAGAACGTGCAAACTCCACACAGACAGTTGCCTAAGGATGGAATCAAACCCAGGTCCCTGGCGCTGTGAGGCAGCAGTGCTAACCACTGTGCCACCGTGCCACCCTTCTGCACTGTGTGATGCTGAGCTTGACTTTCATGTTCAACCTCTGAGTGTCATAACAACTGAGACACAACTGACACGTCACAGACTGAGGGGAGACAAGGGGTGTTCAGAGTTATAGGGAATTTTAACCAGAGCAAACAAGGGGAAACTATTCCCACTGGTAGGAGGGATAGTATCAAAGGGCACCAATACAACTAATTGATGACAATTCATGGGGGAAATAACAAGAATTATTGTCACATGACGAGAGTGGTCGGGGCGTGGAATGCATTGCCAAGAGGGTAATGGAGTCGGCCTCATTAGGGGCATTTAAGCAGCTATTAGATAGGCATATGGATGATAGTGTAAGGTTGGGCTGGAGGTTAGATAGACCTTAGGATTAGGGTAAAAGTTCGGCACAACATCGTGGACCGAAGGGCCTGTAGTGTGCTGTACTGTTCTATGTTCTATGTACAACGAGTTACTGTGATCTGGAATGCACAGTCTGAACACTTGGTGAGAGCAAATTAAGTTTCAAAAGAGAATGGGATACACACTTGTTGAGGAAAAACATGCTGATCTCTGGGGGATGTGCAGGAGAGTGCGACCAGGTGGATATCTCTCTATCTGAAGAGCAGCTAGCTCTTTGTGACTCATGACTCTGTCGGTAATGTCTCCTTGACGCCTCAAAACCTCACTGTCCTGCATTATTTGCCCCTGAAGTGGAATTAGTCATTCAAGGCTCAGTCCCATGTTCATTTGGAGATTACTGCAAAGCATTTTCATCAAAGGGATTTGACAAGTTTTGAAAAAGATGTAACTTTTTTGGGGAGCACGTTGCAGGGTGATTCTGGGGCACCTGCAAGGATTTGAGTTTGACAGAAGGGTGACTCTAGGAACAAATTTTGCCACTGAACTGCTCCCTCACTGATTTCATGTTTCCTGAGATCTTACAATCAGAGTTTCACGGTGATAGTGGAAAGGGAAAAAAAGGGGGCTTTCACAACTACAGGAGGCTCTGAACTACTTGGCAGATGCGGAAGTCCAGTAATTATCAATATCCCGAAGGTTACAATTGACCAGAAATTCAACTGGATTTTCCACACAAACACAGTGGCTAGGAATCCTGTGGCGAGCAACTCACATCCTGACTCCCCAAAGCCTTTCCACCATCCACGGGGCACAAGACAGGAATGTGATGGAATATTCTCCGTGGGTGCAGCCCCAACAATGCTCAAGAAACTTGACACCATCCAGGACAAAGCAGCCCACTGGATTGGCACTACATCTACAAGCATCCACTCCCTCCACCACTGACGCTCAGTAGCAGGAGTGTGTGCTATCTACAAGATGCACAGCAGAAATTCACCAAAGATCCTCAGACAGCACCTTCCAAACCCATGACCACTTCCATCTAGAAGGACAAGGGCAGCAGACGTATGGGAACACCACCACCTACAGGTTCCCCTCCACATCACTCACCATCCTTACTCAGAAACATATCACCATTCCTTCAGTGTTCTTGCTGTCATGAGCCGATCATCACTAGGATACTACTGAGCTGAAGGGTTAAGTCAAGAGGACAGGTTGTGGAGACTGATCTTGTGTTCCCTTGAATCTAGGAGATTAAGGGGTGCTATGATTTAACGGATGTGGTAGTCTAATTAGAGAGAGGCTATTTCCTCTTCTGGGAGTCCAGGAAAAGGGGATCATCATAAAAATAAAGGCAGGCTGTTGTTAGAGGGTGCTAGTGGTGTTGTGGTCATATCACTGACCCAGTCAGAGGATCTAGGTTAATAATCAGAGGGTGTGGGTTCAAATCCCTTTCAGGCAGCTGGTACCATTTATGTTCAATTACGACATCAGCCATTGAAAGCTAACCCCAGGAATGGTGACCAATCACTGACTGTGGTTTCAAACACCCATCTTGGTGGTTAAAAGTTGGAAGTGGGAGCTTTCTGAGTTGAAGCTGATAGATTTTTATTTGGCAGGAGTATGAAGATTTCTGGGACCAGGACAGTTAAGATTCAGAAGATCTGCGATCGAACTAAATATCACCATAGGCTGAATGACCTCCTCCATTTCTGTCCCAAAAAGCCAAAGATCCCCACGGTGCAGGGAAAGGCACTCTGAGGGGGGTGATATATGCATGAGTACACAACAGACAGGACTGTTCACTTCCCGGATTTGGCAAGAAAGGGGAGTAATGAAGGCGAGAGTGCCCTGGAGAGAAACTCACCCTTGAACATTCCTGGGGTTAGCTTTCAACGGCCGATGTAGTAATTGAATATAAATAATACCAGCTGTCTTCGAGGGATTTGAACCCACACCCTCTGATCATTAACCAAGATACTCGAGGGACTTGCCAGGGGAGATGTGGAAAGGTTGTTTCCCCTTGTGGGAGAGTCTACAACCAGAGGGGCATCATCTCAGAATAAGGGGTTGCACATTTAAGACAGAGAGATGAGGAGGAATCTCTTCTTCAGAAGGTAGTGACTCTGTGGAATTCTTTATCACAGAGGGCTGTTGAGACTGGATTACTAAATATATTCAAGCTGAAGTAGATAGATTTTTCATTAATAATGGAATTCAGGGTTGATGGCCAAATGACAGGAAGGTGAAATTGAGGATTAACAAATCATTTATGATTTAATTAAGTGCGGGACCAGATTTGATGGGCTAAATGGCCTCCTGCTCCCATGTCTTATGCTTTTTGTCCCACTGCAGTTAATTGCTGGTGAGAAGGTCCATGGGTGGTGACTTAACTCAGCAGCAATTCAAGGCCTCAAGTGGTCAATCAGCCACCAGCCATGGACCTTTGATCGTCACCTTCCAGATCATTATGAGGACCAACAAAGGTGGCTGATTTAACCAGGGGCATCTGTCTGCCAGATCTGGGGGCTGGCCTCCAATTGCCCCAAACAGGAGGGTGAAGCTAGGAAGGACATCTGAAAGCGGGCTCTCTGTCCTGGCCTCCAGTCTCCTGACTCTCCTCACCATGTGACAAATAGAAAATTGCCTTCTCACCCCTGGACCCCCCGAGGAGAAGCCTTGACCGGGGGACCCTGAGACCCAGAAGCTGCTGGTTCCTGTTTGCTCTGCGGCTTCTTGTCACCTCAGTGTTGGTGCCTGGGATAAGGCAAGACGCATGTTCTCACTTAAAAACCCACGTGGTTCAGTAATGTCCTTTAGGGAGAGAAATCTGCCATCCTTACCTAGTCCGGCCTACACTTGACTCCAAACCCACAACAATGTAGATGGGCTTCAGATTGGTTTCACAGGTCAGAGCAACATCGAGGGCTGAAGGGCCTGAACGGCGCTGTAATGTTCTTAGCTGCCCCCTGAAATGGCACTAGCGAGCCAATACGTTCAAGTAGCGATTCGGGATGGGCAATAGATTCTGGCCAAGCCAGCAATACACACAACGCACAAAAGAATAAAATTAAAATGTCATTTTGAAAGAGCTGCAGGACACTAATATTAAGAAGAAAATAAAGCTACCTGTGACATTAATGGGACATAAATTACATCAATTTCCTGGATTTTATGACCTTCATCCCTGAGTGATGAAGGAGGTGGCTGATGGGATAGTATGTCGGCCATCTTGTAAATTTTTGTACTCTCTAGAATGGTCGCTGCAGGTTGGAAGATGATGAGTGAAATCCAATTATGGTCGGTTCTGGTATAACGCAATAGTTCCGTTCTCATCAGTTCTCATGCATTCTCGCATTATAAGAAAATTGTGCAATAGCCGTGCCATTTGAACTAATGGGGCTGGAATCACGTTATAGCCAATACAGGTAAGGGAAGTTCACATTCTACAAATAGCGGTCTAAATTCTTCAATCGCGTTAAAGCCAATTCGCATTGAAGAAACACACGATAGCAGAACAGATGTATTTGACAACGGGGAGAGAGGGGAAATAGGGAACAACAGACCTGTCAGCGTGGGATAGATGCTTGAATCTATGGAAAAGGAGGCAGTAACTGGACACTTGGAAAATAATGGTTTGATTGGGTGGTTTCACCATGGATTCATGAAAGAGAACTCATACCTGAGAAACCTGCAGGAATCTTTTGAGGGTGTAACTAGCAGAATAGATAATTGGGAATCAGTTGAAGTGGTGCGTTTAGTCTTTAATGAGGTCCAGACAAAAAGGTTTGCAAACAAAATCAGAGCACATGAGATTGAGGCAGTATACTGGCATGGATTGAGAACGGGTTAATGGACAAAACAAACAATAGGAATGAATGATTAATCTTTAGTTGGCCAGGCTGTGACTCGTAGGGTACCACTGGGGCCAACGCTGAGGCTTGAGTTGTTCACAATCTTTTTATAAATTCATTCATGGGATGAGGACGTTGTTGGCCAGGCAGCATTTATTGCCCACCCCTAATTGCCTAGAGGGCAGTTAAGAATCAACTACATTACTGAGAGTCTGGAGTCTCAAGAAGGCAATGGCCTAGTGGTATTTACACTGGACTGTTAATCCAAAGACCCAGGTAATGTTCTGGGGACCCAGGCAGCATGCTGGCTCGGTGGTTAGCACTGCTGCCTCACAGTGCCAAGGACATGGGTTCAATTCCACCTTCAGGTGACCGTCTGTGTGGAGTTTGCATGTTCTCCCTGTGTCTGCGTGGGTTTCCTCTGGGTGCTCTGGTTTCCTCCCACGGTCCAAAGATGTGCGGGTTAGGTGGATTGGCTATGCTAAATTGCCCGTAGTGTTCAGGAATGTGTAGATTAGGTGGGTTATAGGGAGATGGGTATAATGGGGGGGATACACTGAGGGTTGGTGTGGACTTGTTGGGCTGAAGGGCCTGTTTCTGCACTGTAGGGATTCAATGATGGTCTGAATCCTGCTATGGCAGGTGATAGAATTTGAATTCAATAAATATTTGGAATTAGGAGTCTAACAGTGACCATAAATCTGTTGTCACTTGTTGGGCAAACCCCCATCTGGTTCTCTGTATAGGTGATTTGGATGTGGGATTTAACTGTAATATTTCAAAGTTTGTGGATGATGCAAACGAGGTGAAACTGTGAGTTGTGAGGAAGATGCAAATGCACTTCAAGGGATTTGAAGAACTAGGAACAGGAGTATTGAATCATTTATTATCATGTGCATTCAGTGTAAAAATACAGTGAAAAGTGTGTACCCTTGCTGTACAGACATGGCACCATTCACATTAACCTAGAATAAGATAAAGGTAACTTATGAGAGTCCAACTTTCCTTTCCACTGCCACAATCCTACTCAGGGCTTTCCAGCCCTCGCCATGCCTCTGCCAGAGTCCCACTCTGAGCTGCCTCACCAGCCCGCTCTTGCTGGCCCACCCTCGATCCGCCGTCATTGCTCCAGCCCACCCTCGATCCGCTGCCATTGGTCTGGCCCACCCTTGATGTGCCGCCGTTGCTCCAGCCCACCCTCGATCTGCCATCATTGCTCCGGCCCACCCTCGATCCGTAGTCATTTCTCCGGCCCACCCTCGATCCGTAGTCATTGCTCCAGCCCACCCTCGATCTGCCGCCGTTGCTCCGGCCTACCCTCGATCCGCCGCCGTTGCTCTGGCCCACCCTCGATCTGCTACCGTCACTCCAGCCCACCCTCGATCCGCTGCCATTGCTTTGGCCCACCCTCGATCCACCACCGTTGCTCTGGCCCCCTCCTCGATCCCCCGTGGTTGCTCAGGTCCACTCTTGATCCACCATCGCCGCAGGACACAACCCGCACATTCAGCTCCCACCACGTGGTTCCCAGTCACAACCCATCTCCTTTCCGAATCCTTCAATAGGTAGTGGGGGGGGGGGCGTGCAGATAGAATTACTATAGAGGGAGAGAGAAGAAGGGAGGGAAAAAAAAGGAAGGACAAAGAAAGAAAGTGAAAGAGAACTGGTGAGCAGTACGGAGCTCCAAATGGGCCCTTTAAGCCTGCTCACTACTCAATCAGACCAGGGCTGATCTAATAGCTCTATCCGCCTGCCTATCCCTGATAACATTACAGTCCCCTGCTTTTTAACAATCAAACCACCTCTACCTTAAAAATATTCCTCAAGCTTACGAGGCAGAACACTCCAAAGACCCAGGAACCTCTCAGGAAAAAGGAGTAACGAAGCTTTACTGCATTTATGTAGAGCCTTGGTGAGGCCACACCAGGATGTTGTAATTGTTTATTACTTATGTATTTGCCAGAGCAGGAGTGTAACAAAATTTCACCAAAATAATTCCTGGAATGAAAAGATTATCCTTTGATGAGAGTGCAGTGATTATAATGAGATTAGCCAGGTGAATCTCATAGAGTATGAGTTCCCCAATTGGTGCAGTTAATCTGGTCCAATCAGGGAGCCCTAGCTGATGGATAAGAACAGAAGCATCAGACATTCTATTCACTTTGAGAGCTGGATCAGTGTCAAGGACACGCCATGTGTAAATAAAGGGTGACTTGCTGGATGGGGTACTGCTCTCTGTGAAATTATTTTGGTGGTGATGAGAGAAAAGCATGGTCCTGATGAAATTCACTTGCAACAGTGGTCTTTGAGTTGGGGGGGGTGGGGTAAGCTTTTCTGGTATCATGCCACCATTTGGGAAGTTGACTGATTTGATCCTGCCGTGGAAGACTGGACTCAGTATGTGGAAAGAATGTGTTTTTTTTTTCTTTTGGGCAGATGACACTGGGATAGATGGCGAGCAATGAGTAATTCTCCGGATGGCTTGTGAGCCACAGCTTTGTTGGGTGCTAGAAGCCTAAGCATCCCTAAGGCACCAGCTACTAAAAGCTTTCAAGAGTTGGATTTAGTTAAGGAATATCATAACCTCAATCTGCCTCTGACTCTGAAACACTATTGGTTTTATTTGGCAATTGAGAATCTGTATTGGGATCTTTGACTAAGTTATGATGACTAGCAGAGGCATGTGATTTTGGTTTAATCCTCAATGAGATGCTTAGAGACTGTTTGGTATGTGAGATTAATGATGTAACCAGGCAAAAGCACCCACTAGCTGAGTCCCAACTGGACTCCAAACTGGTACCACAACTGGCTTTCTCATTGGAAAATGCAGCAAGTGGAGTATGAGTTGCAGGGTATTCCAAAGGAAATTGACACCATTGCCAGGACGACTGAGCTTGGGGAACATCACTTGAGTGAAGGCAATTGCATAGCCTCACTCAGGACATATCCTCAACAGAGGGACTGTAGGTCTGCCCACAGCAAATCAACCAAAACAAAGCCAAGCCTTGACCAAACGGTCAACATTTTCTTCAGGATCTGGGCCAGCAAACTGTTGTAGTTGCTGCCAGTTTGTGGACTCGAGACAGCAAAGGAGTCCCACTAGGCCTGAAATGAGTAAGGGAACTCAAAGGCCAGTATCCAGGAAAGTGCACACCCTGGAAAGTCCACTTGCAACTGGTTTGGAACAGTTACATTGCTTAGCAACATCCAAATCAGAACCAATCAAAACAAACATCTAGTTAAATGGTCACCTGGCTCTATTGGAGGTCAATATTGATGTGGCCATCACTGTGATAGCAGAACCAGCTTTTAACAAAATTTGCTCTGGATTCCGAATCTTAAGTTTGCACAAGACCTTGGCTAGACTGAGAACCTATAGCAGGGAGCCTTTACAGAGTAAGGGAAGCTTTGGTTCTTTTGGTTGTAGTAAAAAGCTCATGCCCAAGCCTGATGGGGCAAAATTGGTTGAGATTCACTTTGATTGGCTCGACATTTCTTGATTAGAAAGTAACTGCCTGAGTGAAGTCCTAATGAAATACCTTGGGGTTTTTCAGGAAGGTCAGGGGTCTGTCAAAGCAGCTAAGGCCCCCTTGCATGTTGACCACGAAGCAATTCCATGATTCTGCAAGGCCTGCTCAGTGCCATTTGTCTCACAGGAACAAGTACAGGCAGAAATCAGGAGGCTGGAAGATAAAGGAATCATCAGACCAGTCCAGTTTGCAGAATGGGCAGCACTGTTCATAACAATTGTGAAGCCCAACAGGTCACTTTGCGATTTTAGGGATTTCAAACAAATGGTAAATTGGTTTTCGCAGATGGATAAATACCCAATCCCTCACATAGAGGATTGATATGTAAAGATAGCCGGGGTGGGGGGGTTTGGGGGGACTGTCTTTCGTGAAGCTGGGCATGAGCCATGTGTATCTGCAATTGCCGTTAGATAGGGATTCCCAAAGGTATCCTACAATTAATACCCATAAGGCCTAGTACCAATATACAAGATTGCCACTGGGGGTATCATCAGACTTTGCGTTTTTTTTTCTACCCAGCAGGTAATGGAGAACATTTTACAAGTTCTACCCCAGATCACCATTTATCAAGATGATGCCCTAATAACAGGGAAGACCAATAGGGAACCCTGGAAGAACTTGGACATAGTCCTTAGACATTCCCCCAGGTGGGCATGTGCCTTTGAAAGGAAAAATGTGTGTTCCAGGCTCCCAAGTGACCAACTTGGGCTACAGAGTCAACAAGACCAGGCTATACCTGTTGGAAGATAAAGAGAGGACTATCAAAGATGCCTCAGCTTCCCCATCTGTTCTGGAGCTTGGATCTTTCCTTAGGCTGGTAAATTATTGCGGAACGTTCATGCACAACTCGGCCTCCATCCTGGCACTTTTGCACCAACTCCTAAAAAAGGGTCAGCCTTGGAAATGGTCACATAGACAAGCACTCGCTTTCAGTGAAGAAACAGCTATCATCCTGTAAGGTGTTGGCACACTGATCCCAAGTGAGATCTGGTATTGATATATGAAGCCTTCCAGTATGGGTAGCATTAGCTCATAGGTGGCCCAATAGAGAGGAATACCCAATCGCACATGCATCCAGGACTTTGGCTAATGGAGAATGTAAATGTACCCAGATAGAGAAGGAAGGCTTGTCAGTCATATTCAGAGTCAGGAAGTTCCACCAATACTTTTACGGACGCAAATTTGTACTATTAATGGACCACTAACTCCTGTGGGGCCTCCTTTAAAAAGGACAAGGCAATGCAGTCCATAGCTTCAGGGTGAATTCAGCAGTAGGCTGTAATACTGAATGCGTATAATTACAAGTGGGAACACTGTCCAGGAGACCAAGTAGCAAATGTGGATGCATTGAGCCACCTCCCACTGGCAGGTACACCACCGACGGTACAGCCACTGGAAGAGTCTGTAATGGTTTTAAAGTTTCTGGACACAATTCCAGTCAGAGTTGACAATATCAAACTCTGGGCATGGAATGATCTGGCCCTGAAACAGCTGGTGGTAATAGGGGAAGCCAAAGAGCAGTCACAACCAGAATTGAAGCCTTTTTGGACCCAGAGAGATGAGATCACTGAGGACGACAACATATTATTCAGGGGGGGCAAGAGTGATTGTCCCCAGCAAAGGCTGCTGCCAGATACTGGCTGAACTCTACCAGAGTCACCCAGGGGTTTCCAGAATGAACATGTTGGTGAGAAGTTATGTCTGGCGGCCAGGATTGGACACTGACATTGGTGGGGCAATGCCCAGATTGTGCGCCAGGACAATAATTGGCACCAGTGGCTTCCCCATATTTGTGGGAATGGCAGTGTAAACCCTGAACTCAGTAACCCATTGAGCTCATGAAAGGACCTGCATTGTCAATGTGCTTCCACTGTGGGTGTCCATTCAAAGTGGCTGGACATGCATAGCGTTCATTTGTCAAATGCAGGGACAGTGATATAAAAACTGCGTGCATTTTTTTTGTGCAATACATGAACTTATGGAAGTGTTAGTCACAGATAATGGGCCATCGTTTACCAGCAGGGAATTTGAATATTTCATAAGGCCGAATGGTAAACAGCACATAACAACAGTTCCATACCATCCAACCAATGGGCTGGTGGAAACAGCAGACCAAACTTTGAAGGCAAGCTTAAAGACGGCTTCACTTGGATCCCAAACTGCCCTGGTTCCTATCTGATGGCAGGACCACCCTCCCGTGCAATTACAGAGATAGCTCCAGCAGAGTTACTAATGGGGAGAAGACTCTGCACCAGCTTAAATCTGATCATCCTGGACCTGGTGGGTGTGGGGTGGGGTTGGTGGTGATAGTGGCATTGGTGGAGATGGCAGGGTTGAAATGACATCAGGAACGCCAATGCTGGACA
Organism: Ginglymostoma cirratum; assembly: GCA_024137785.1. Lineage (NCBI taxonomy): Eukaryota > Metazoa > Chordata > Chondrichthyes > Orectolobiformes > Ginglymostomatidae > Ginglymostoma > Ginglymostoma cirratum. Next base: position 3,142,625 of record JAHRHZ010000012.1, read on the forward strand.
CACGACTCCATTCAGAGTGAGGGGCTGTTTATTTCAGGGGATGAAGTTCGGTGTAGGATCCATGGGAATGGCACTGTATGGGTAAGAAACATGGTTGGCACAAGGTCTGGTCCAGTGAAGTATAAAGTTCAGGTGGGTGCAGTCGTCCTGAACAAGCACATGGACCATCTGAAAGCTATAAACTCGCAAATGTTGCAGGAGCAAAATGTGCCCAGCTCCTCAAAAGCCTTTCTAGCTGTTCTAGAACCCATCAGTTCTCACTCTCCGAGCGTTGAAGATACCTTGGAATCTGAGATGGACGTGATGGATGTCACCCCCTCAATGCTTTGGCTGCCTGAAGAGGAGAATGAATTTCTTCTGAGGCACTCCGGGCACAAGAGGTGAGCTACGGTGCATTACACGTTGCCCGTATCTGAGGCAGAGTTGGAGGAACCTGACCCTGTGCTAAAACACCCCAGGAGGAGATAGAAAAATAAAGAATCAGCTTATTGCCTCAGATTCAGAAGGGGAGGGATGTAATGATGGTACTGAGGTCAGCCAGGTGGACTTTGTAGACTGTGAGATCCCTGATGGGACCAGATTAAGCCCCAGTTAGGGATCCCTGGCTGACAGATAAGAATAGCAGTGCCAGAGGTTCTGTTCACTCTCTGAAAGCTGGCTCTGGGGGAGCTAGATCAGTGTGAAGGACTCTCACTGTGTAAATAAAGGGTGACTTGGTGATGGGATGCTGACCTCTAAAGTTATTTCAGAGATATAGATGGACTGGACATGTATTGTCTTGAATCTTGAAGAATGAGAGGTAATCTCACTGAACCTGTGCCTTTATAATATAGGCTGTAAGAAGAAACGTGGGAACTATTGACTGGTGAGTCTGATACTGGTCGTGGGCGGGTTATTGGAGGTAATTCTGAAGGATCGGATTTATATGCATTAGGAGAGGCAGGGAATGATTCGGGATAGACAGCATGGTTTTGTGTGAGGGAAGATCGTGTCTCTCAAATTTGATTGAGTTTTTGAGGAAGTAACCAAAAAGATTGAAGACCAAGTGGTAGATGTTGGTTACTTGGACTTTAGAAAAACCTTTAAGGTTCTGCACAGTAGACTAATAAAGTTAGATGATATTGGATTCAGGGAGAGCTTGCCAATTGGATGCAAAGTTGGCTTGATGGTAGGAGACAGAGGGTGGTGGTGGAGGGTTGTTTTTCAAACTGGAGGCCTGTGGCCAGCAATGTTCCACAGGGATCGGTGCTGGGTCCACTGTTGTTTGTCATTTGTACAAGTGATTTGGATGAGAATATAGAAGGCGGATTGGTAGTATAGTGGACAGTGAAGAAGATATTTGCTAAGATTACAAAGAGCTCTTGATCATTTGGGTCAACGGGCTGAGGAATGTTAGATGGAGTTTAATTTGGATAACTGCAAGGTATTGCATTTTGGTAAAGCAAACAAGGGCAGGACTTGTACGATTAATAGTTGGGCCCTTGGTCGTGTTGTAAAACAGAGACCGAGGAGTTCAGGTCCAAACTTGTTTGAAATTTGTCACAGGTAGACAGGGCAGTAAAGAAGGTGTTTGGCATGCTTGCCTTTTATTATGAGACCATTGAGTATAGGAGTTGGGACATCATATTGAAGTTGAACAGGATGTTGGTGAGCCCTCTTCTGTCAGTACTGTGTCCTGTTCCGGCCACTCTGTTTATAGGAAGAAAATTATTAAGCTGGAGAGGATTCAGAGAAGATTTACCAGGATGCTGCCAGAAATGGAGGGTTTGAATTATAAGGAGAAGCTGGATAGGCTGGTACTTTTTTCACTGGAGCGTAGGAGGTTGAGGAGTGACCTAATGGAGGTTTATGAAATCATGAGGGGCATAGAAAAGGTGAATAGAAAAGATTGTTTCCCTACGGTAGGGATGTTCAAATCTAGGCGGTATATTTTTAAGACGAGGGGAGAAAGATTTTAAAAAAGACATGAGGCAACTTTTTTGCAGAGTGGTTCATGTGTGGAATGAACTGTCAGAGGAAGTGGTGGATGCAGATACAGTTACAACGTTTAAAAGACATTTGGATAAGTACCTGAATAAGAAAGGTTTGGTGGGACATGGGCCAAATGTAAGCACGTGAGACTAGTTTAGTTTGGGAATATGGTCGGCTTGGTTACAACAATATGGTTGGACTGAAGGGTTTGTTTCCGTGTTGAATGACCCTAAGTTTACAAAACTCTTAAAGGGACCTCCCTGCCATTTTAACTAGCCACTCCATCTTGTTTACCACATGCATTCACAGTCTGAGGTTATGGGGTAGGTCATTTAGGATTGAGATGAGAAGTGTCCTTACCCAGAGAGTGGTGAGCCTGTAGAAGGGTCTGCCATGGAAAGTGATTGAGGCCAAAACATTGAGTATCTTCAAGAAGGATTTAGATATAGTTCTCAGGGATAAAGGGACCAAAGGGCTTGGGGTGAAATTGGGAACAGTTGGAAGATCAACCAAGGCCATATTGAATAGCTAAACAAGCTTGAAGGGCCTAATGACCTATTCCTGCTCCTGTTTTGTCTACGTTTCAATGTATGCAGGTAAAGTTAACATCGGGCACTGAGTGTATGAGTTAACGTTAGTCAGTTCATCCGTGGATAAAACTGGCCACTATTTGTAAAGTCATTTACAGTATACAAAAGAGACTTTTAGAGCATCACCCTTTGGATATTTGCAATCAGAGCTGGAATTTGAATTCTATAAGCTTAAGCTTTATTTAACAGTGCACTATGAGGGCAAAACATTCAACCATGTCCATGAGGTGTACCCAGTCCTTGACAAAGCAATGCTTGTTTTCTTTAAACATTTAAATTTTTCAACATAATCAGACACACTATCCCAATTATAGGCCATAAGACATGGAAGCCATTCAGCCTATCTTACTCTGCTGTTCAGTGGCTGACCTAACAATTCTCAACTCCTCTTGCCTGCCTTTTTCCCCATAACCCTTGATTCCCTTCTTGAATAAAAATCTATCTCAGACTTTGACTATACTTAATGACCCAGCATCAACAGCCCTCTGCTGTAAAGAATTCCACAGATTCACTGACTTCTGAGAGAATACATTCCTCCTTATCTCTGTCTTAAGTGGGGAAGTCCTTACAATGACATGATACCCTCTGGACCAATACTGTCTCAAGGGGAAACAACCTCTCTGCATCTACCCTAACAATCTTGTATGTTTCAATAATGTCTTCCCTCATTCTTCCAAATTCCAATGAGTACAGGCACAGCCTACTCTATCTTTCATCATAAGGCAGTCCCTCCAGACCTGGTACCACCCTAGTGAACCTTCTCTGGGCTGCTTCCAATACCAGTATACATCCCCTTAGGTAGGGGGACCAAACCAGTGCCTAGTATAATTTTAGCAAAACTTCTCTACTTTTATGTTCCATTGGCCCTGAAGTAAAAGGCCAACATTCTGTTTGCCTTCCTTATTACTTGCTGAACCTGAATGCTAACTTTTTAGTTTTTCGTGGACAAGGACTCCCAAATCTCTCTGTGGCTTACTGCAGTCTTTCTCCATTTAAATAATATTTAGCTTCTCTTCTTCCAGCCAAAATGCGCAACCTCATATTTTCCCACATGATATTCCATGTGCCAAGTTTTTGTCCGTTCACTTCACTGTCTATATTCCTCTGCGGGCTCTCTGTCATCGTCTCCACTTGCCTTCCCACCTACTTTTGTGCCATCTGCAAACTTGGCAATAGTGCATTTCCTTTTGTCATTCAAGTCAGTATTGTAAATAATTGTGGCCCCAGCACCAATCCTCAAGCTGCTCCACTGGTTGCAAGATGCTGTCCTGAAAATACCTCCCTTATCTCAACTTCCTGTCTTCTGTAATCAGCCGAATCTCCGTCCATTCTAATACACTTTCTATTATACAGTGGGCTCCTATCTTACGAAGTGGCTTAATGCTTGTGGTACCTTCGCAAATGATTTCTGAAAATCCAACTATATTGTGTCCAATGGTTTCTCTTTATCTGTCCTGTTCAAAGAATTCAATAAATTTTATCAGTAATAATTTCCCCTTCATGAAGCCCCACTCTATCTGCTTGGTTATTTTCTATATTTCTAAATGTTCTGCAATTACATCCTTTACAACAGACTCGAACATTTTCTCACTAACAGATGCTAGACTTTAGCAGTTCCTCAATAACAGATGCTTACTGGCCTGTGATCCCTATATTTTCTCTCTCTCACCTTATTAAGTAGCAGAGTAGAGTGGCACATGGAATTCTCCAGTCTAATGGAATGGTGTCTGAATTAAGAGAACATTCGAAGATTATAGTAAATGTATGTGTGGTGTTCTCACTTACTTTCATCATATAAATGTTGGGATATGAACCACCTAGTCATTGGTGCTATAACTGTATTCATTAATTCTAATGTACATGCTACTTAATCCTGTACATGTGTAAAAATGCCAACCACTTAGCATTTCCAGTCAGGCCTACAATGTGGCACACTTACATGTACTGGAAGCTTAAAAAAAATTAATACCAGCCCTTTTCTTTGCACACAGAAAGATCATCTAGGCGCAGTAAATCTGTTTTAACTCAACAAGACTGTAATTCTGTGGTTCATTTTCTAGGGCTTTGCCTTGACTAATTTGAGTCAACCTGCCTGGGTTGACATTTGGGCTAACCTGGCAGTTAACTATCAGTTGTCATTAACTGGTGCTTTGTCCAGGGCAATGAGGAAAGTCATTGGAATACTCCTCGTTTGCCTGGATGAGTGCAACACCCTCAAAGTTTGATGCCACCCAGGACAAAACAGCCTGCTTGGTTGGCACCACATCCACAAACAACCACTTCTGCTATCACCAACGCTTAGTAGTGGCAGTGTGTACAGTCTACAGGATGCACTGCAGAAATTCACCCAAGGCTTTTTTAGAAACACCTTCCAAACCCACGACCATTCCATCTAAAAGGACAAGTGCAGCAGATACATGAGAATACCACCACCCACAAGTCATTCACCATCCTAACTTGAAATATATTGCCGTATCTTCTGTGTCACAGGAATTCCCTCACTAATGACACTGTGGGTGTCATTACAGCAAATGGATTGCAATGGTTCAAGAAACAGCTCACCACCGCCTCCTCAAGGATGATGAGAGACAGACCATAAATGCTGCCAGCTAGCAACACCCATGAGTGAATGAATGAAATGCTTTTACGAAATAGATGAAAAGCTACAACAAAATGTGCTTTCCTTTCTCAGCAATACTATTTCATTTCTGTTAATTTTTGATGGTCTTCTCTCTTCAATTCAGTATTGCTTTCTTTGGGATTTCTGGCACGTGCACTTCTTCCTCTGTTGTAAATATTAGCGCAATAAGTAATTATTTAACATACCCCTCTAGTAAAGACTTACTGCATAGAGTACAAAAATAAGGAAGTTATGGTGAACCTTCATAAGGCAGTAGTTCAACCTCATCTGGTGTATTGTGCCTCATCTTGGGTACACACTTTCAGAAGAACATGAATTAATGTGCGGAAAACAATGTCAAGCTCTTTTCCAGCAATGAGGAACTTCAGTTCCGCGGATAGTTTGCAGAAGTTGATGCTGCTCTCCTCATGGAAGAGAATGTTCGGAGGGAATTGAATAGAGGTGTTACATATCAGCAAATGTGTTAGGAACAGGAGTAGGCCATTCAGCCCCTCAAGTCTGCTCTGCCATTCAATAAGATTGGGGAGATCTGTTCATTCCACCTTCCTATCTAGCCTAATAACAATCCCACCCTTCACTCATCAAGAATATATCTACCTCTGTCTTAACAATATTCAAAGACCCTGCCTTCACAACCTTTTTATAGAGTCATACAGCATGGAAACAGATGCTTTGATTCAACCAATATGCTGACCATAATCCCAAACTAGACTAGTCCCACTTACCTGCTCCTGGCTTATATTCCTCCAAACCTTTCCCATACACGTACTTATCCAAATGTCTTTTAAACATTGTAGTTGTACCCACATCCACCACTTCCTCAGGAAGTTCATTCCACCCACAAACTACCCTCTGTTAAAAAAAAATTACCGCTCATGTCTTTTTTTAAATCTCTCTCCTCTCACCTTAAAGATTTGCCTCCTGGTCTTGAAATCCCCATCCTAGGGAAAAGACCACTACCACTACATCTATCTATACCTCTCATTAATTTATAAACTTCTGTCAGGTCACCTGTCAACCTCCTATGCTCAAGTGAAAAAAAATGTCAGCTTAAAAAAGCCTTTCCTTATAATTCAAACCTTCAATACCCGGCAACATCCTGGTAAATCTCTTCTGAACCCTCTCCAGCTTCATAATATCCTTTGTATAAACTAGGCAACCGGAACTGGACACAGTATTTCAGGAGAAGCCTCACCAATGCCCTATACATCCTCAACATAACTTCCCAACTCCTATACTCAAAGGACTGAGCAATGAAGGCAAGCATGCCAAATGCCTTTTTAACCTTCAAAAACCTTTTAAACTTCAAAGAACTATGTACTTGCACCCCTAGATCCCTCTGTTCTCCAACACTACCCAAGACCCAATCATTAATTGTATAAACCCTGCCCTTATTCGTTCTACCAAAATGCAATATCTCACATTTATCCAGATTGAACTCCATCTGCTATTTTTCAGCCCATTGACCCATTTGATCAAGGTGCCTTCGTGACCTTGGAATAACTTCTTCACTGTCTACTATACCAACAATGTTGCTGTCATCTGCAAACTTGTTAGCCATGCCTTCTGTATTCCCATCCAAATTATTTTTGTAAATGACAAACAAAAGAGGACCCAGAACTAATCCCTGTGGAATACTTGGTTACAAGCCTCCAGTCTGATGAGCAACTCTCCATCACCACTCTCTGTCTCCTGTCATTAAACCAATTATGTATCCAATTGGCAAGCTCATTCTGAATCCCATGTGACCTAACTTTGCTATTTAGTCTGCTATGTGGAACCTTGTCAAAGGCTTTACTAAAATCCAAATAAACAATGTCTACTCTCTGTCCTCATCAATCTTTTTGGTAAATTCCTCAAAACTCAATCAAGTTTGTGAGACACTATTTTCCTCACAGAAACCCACGCTGACCGTGTATAATTCATTTTTGCCTCTAAATGTTCATAAATCCTATCTTTTATAATCACCTCCAACAATTTTCCCACAACTGAAATCTGAGTCACAGGTCTATAGTTCCCTGGTTTCTCCTTACAACCTTTCTTAAACAAAGGTACAACATTAGCCACCCACCAGGAATCGGGCGCCTCACCCATAGCTACAGGTGATGCAAATATTTCTGCAAGGGGTCTTGCGATTTCCTCCCTTATTTCCCTCCACGTTCTAGGATATTGAATCACCCTCTATGCAAAAAATTTGTCCTTTTTTAAATCTCTCTTCTCTCCCCTTAAAAATACAGTCCCTCGTCTTGAAATCCCCCATCCTAGGGAAAAGACATTTACCCTTAACCTTATCTGTACCTCTCATGGTTTTATAAACCTCTATAATGTCATTGCTTGACTTCCTAAGCTCCAGTGGAAAAAAATTCCCAGCCTATCCAGCTTTTCTTTATAACTCAAACCTTCCACACCCGGCAACATCTTGGTAAATCTCTTCTGAACCCACTCTAGTTTAATTATATCCTTCCAGTAACTGGGCAACCAGAACTGGACATGGCACTCCAGAAGAGGCTTCACCAATGTCCTTTAAAACCTCAACATGACTTCCCAACTCTTGTACTCAATGGACTGAGTAATGAAGGCAAGCATGCTAAACACCGTTTTAGAAGAATATTCAAACGAAGATTCATGATCCACTGTAAGAAAAAGAACTCTTTATTTCTGTCCTAAATGGACCACCTTTTGTTTTTAAACAGTGAAACCCTGGTACTATATTCCCCCACAAGGGGTAATACGCTTGCCACATATACCCTGTCAAGATCTCTCGATAGCTTTTTTGTTTCAATAAAATTACCTCTTACTCAGGTACAAGCCTAATCTGTCTAACTCCTCCTTACAAGATAACCTACTCATTCCAGGTGTTAATTGTGTAAAACTTTTCTGAACTTCTTCCAATACATTAATTAAGGAGACAATACTGTACCCAGTGTTCTTGATGTAATCTGACTAATACCCTGTTTAATTGAAGCATAACCACCTACTTTTTGTATTTAATTCCCCTCTCAATAAATGTTAACATTTCACTAGCTTTCCTAATCACTTACTGTATGACCCTTTTATAATTTATACCATAGGACACTCACATCTCTCTGCATCTCAGACCTTTCCAATCTCTAGCCATTTAGATAATACGCTTCATTTTATTCTCCCTGCCAAAATGGGCTATTTCAAATATTCTCACAAAATATTCTTTTGCCAGATCTTCGCTCACTCACTTAACCTTTCGATATTCCTTCATAGCCTCTTCACAGCTTGCTTTCTACTTGCCATTGTTTCAATGCAAATTTCGTAACCTGGCATTTGTTCCCTCAACCAAGTGATTGATATAAACTGTAGAAATGGGGGGTCCCAGCACAGATCCCCATGGTTACACTACTCACACTGCATCTTGCCAACGAGAAGATGACCCACTTACACCTACTTTGTTTTTGTTGGTGAACCAATCTTCTATCAGTGGCATTATGTTATCTCTCACTTTGAGCTTCCATTTTCTGCAATAAACCTTGTGGTGGTCTCTGAGGAAACACCTTCTGGAAATTGGAACACAGTACATTCACTGCTTCTCCTTTATCTACCACACATGCTTCTTAGAGCCATCGAAATTTACAGCCCTCTGTGTCCAAGCTGGCCATTCCTATTTATTCAAGATAAAAACCGAAAGAACTGCAGATGCTGTAAATCAGGAGCAAAAACAGAGGTTGCTGGAAAAGCTCAGCAGGTCTGACAGCATCTGTGAAGAAAAAAATCAGAATTAACATTTCGGATCTGGTGACCCTTCCTCAGACCCAAAACATTATCTCTGAATTTTTCTTCTTTGATGCTGCCAGACTTGCTGGTCTTTTCCAGCAGCTTCTCCTTTTGTTCCTATCTATTTAAGTCCCATTTCCCAGCACCTGACCTGTAGCCCTGTATGTTATGGCATTTCAAATGCTCACCTCAGTACTTCCTAAATGTTGTGATGGTTCCCTTCCTTACCATTCTTTCAGGCTGTGAATTCCAGGATCCCACCACCCTCTGGCTGAAAATATTTTTTCCTTATAACTTCTCTAAATCTCCCATATCTTAGCTAAAATCTATGCCCCATGATTATTGAGACCTCTACTAATGGAAAAGGTTTCTCTCTATCTTCCTATCTGTGTCCCTCAGAACTTCATACATCTCACTCAGATCCCCCATTCAGAACCTTCTCTGCTCTAATTTCTAATTTCTTTTCATAGCTGACTCATTCTGGCCCAGGCAACATCCTGGTGAATTTCATGAATGTAATTGCATCCTTCCTATAGTGTGGTCACCAGAACTGCACACAGTACACTAGGTGTGGCCTGACTAACATTGTACATAGCTCCATCACAACCTCCTACTCTTGTATTCAATGCATTGACTTATAAAGGCAAATATCCCATGTGCCTTCTCAACCACTTTGTCTACCTGTCCTGCTGCCTTCAGGGATCCTATGAACATGTACACCAAGGACCCTCTGGCCCTTTGTATTTCCTTGTGTCCTGCCATTCATCATGTATCCCTTGCCTTGTTAGTCTTCCCAAAATACATCACCTCGCACTTTTCACCATTAAATTCCATTTGCCAGTGTTCAGCCCATTTGACTAGCCCATTTATTTCTTCCTGTAGTCTAAGGATTTTCTCTTCACTATTTACAACGCCACCAATTTGCACATCACTTGTGAACTTACTGGTCATAACTGCAACATTCATGTCTAGATCATTAATGTACACAAAGGGACCCAGCTCTGAACCCTGTGGTATGTCAGTGGACACAGGCTTCCAGTCACAAAAACATCCTTTGATCATCATCCCTTTCCTTCTGCTGCTAAATCAATTTGGGATCCCATGGGCTCTTACTTTCTTGAACAGTTCCATGTGAGCCCTTGTCCAAAGCCTACATCACCTGCACTGCCCTCATTTATGCAGCTTGTCACTGGCATGGACATGATAGGCCGAATGGCCTCCCGCACTGTAAACATTTATGTCAAAAAACTCATTCAAACCTGTCAGGCATGATCTCCTTCTTGCAAAACCATATTGACTGTCATTGATGAATCCTTCCCTATCAATGTGGGGATTAATTCTGTCCCTACGACTAGATATTAGACTCACAGGCCTGCAATTCCCTAGTTTATCCTCTGGAATAATAGTACCACATTAGCTGCCCTCCAGTCATGTGGCATCTCTTCTGTGTCCCAGAGAGAAACTGAATATTAACGTCAGGGCCCTTGCAATGTCATCCCTAACTGCTCACTGCAGCGTGGAGTACATCTCATTTGAGCCTGGGTATTTATCCATTAAATCCACAGAGACCTGCTCCCTCTCAATTGTAATTTATTCTAGTATATCAAAAACCCAGTCCCTGATTTCTATGCTGTAATTGTCCTTCCTGATAATAAATGCAAAGTACATACTTAAAATCTCATCCTTGTCTTCCAACACCATGCTTCCTGGTCCCTGACAATCCCCATTCTTTCCCTGGTTACCCTTTTCTTTCCCACTGTTATCAGATTTATGAACGGACCTCTTGTGTATTAGAGTTGATCTTTCTCTGCACCTTCTCTGTAGCTGTAGCACTGCATTCTGCATTCTGTTCCATTACCCTGATGATTTGTCTGGTTCGGATGCAAAACAATACTTTTCACTGTATCTTGCGACCATAATGAATCAAATCAAATCTTGCCCCTGATATACTTGTAAAATCCCTTTAGAGTTTCCTTTTATTTTGTCTGCCAGTGTTTTTTCATTATCTCTCTTAACTTTCCTAATTTTCTTTAGTCACCTCCTGACCAGCTCCCCCTATTTTGTGCCCTTGGTACCTGCCATAAACTTCCTTCCTCTTCCTTATGAAATCTTACACTTCCCTCAATGTCCAGGGTTCTCTGGACTTGTTAATCCCACTCTCCACCTTTACAGGAATGTATTGGCCCTGCACTTTCGCTGTTTCCTTTTCGAAAGACTCCCAATGCTCCGACATAGATTAGCTGCTCCCAGTTGTCTTTGCTTAGATTCTGTCTTATCTCATTAAACCCAGTCTGCCCCCAATTCAGAACCTTAATTTCCAGTCCAACTCTTTCCTTTTCCACGACAACTATAAATTCTATGATCACTATCACCAAAATGATCTCCCACTGACACTCTAACAGTTGGCCAACTGGTATTCATAGAACATAGAGAAGTACAACATGGCAACGAGCACTTCAACCCACAATATTGTGTCAAACATGACACCAAATTAAACCAATCCCTTCTATCTTCCTTTGGTCCATATCCCTCCATTCCTTGTATATCCATGTGCTTATATAAAAGTCCCTTAAATACCCCCATTGTAACTGCCTCCACCACCACCCCTGGCAGCGTGCTCCAGACTCCTACCACTCTCTGTAAAAAAAAAACTCCCACCCTCACAACTTCTTTGAACTTTCCCCCTCTCATCTTAAATGCATGCCTTCCGGTATTAGACATTTCAAAAAAAAATTCCCCTAAACTTATCATAGAATCCCTACAGTGTGAAAGCAGGCCATTTGGCCCATTGAGTCCACATTGACGCTTCTACCCAGACTCAGCCCCCTGCCCAATCCCTATCACCCTGCGCCTGCCATAGCCAATCCACCTAACCTGCACATCTTTGGACTATGGGACGAAACCAGAGCATCCAGAGGAAACCCACGCAGCCTGTGCAAACTCCACAGAGAAAGTTCCCCAAGGCTGGAATTGAACTAGGGTCCCGAGTGCTATAGGCTAGTAGTGCGAGCTGCTGAGCCACTGTGCCACCCCAATTAGTTCCAATTCTGCTCCATTTCTTGTCGGGCTTTCCACATGTTGACCTAAAACACTCTCCAGTGTAATCATAGATAACAAGGTGTAGAGCTGGATGAACACAGCAGGCCAAGCAGCATCAGAGGAGCAGGAAAGCTGATGTTTCGGGTCTGGATCCTTCTTCAGAAATG